>JAQGAS010001353.1:0-20908 GCA_034686365.1 Pachymerium ferrugineum | reverse complement strand
GGTACGGGCAACGTCCGTACCCTCCCGGCCGACGAGAGTGCATCGGATCGCGGGGAAAAGGTGTACGGACGTTGCCCGTACCCTCCCGGCTACGTACGTTCTCTACATGAAATTCTGCACTATCTAAAACCCGATATCAACAACGTACCGTAAGATAATAGCGGCCACCAATGCAAACTGACATCTGAACGCGATTTCTTAAGTTAAAAAAATACAATATTAAAATTTTAGAAAGGGTTCAACAGGTTAATAGATCAATAGGTAACCTCTTTTTAAACCGTCACTGAATTCCCTTAGGCCAATTCTACGTAAAAAAAATTCATCCCAGTGATCTTTTGGATTAAATTTTCAAGACAAATTAAACAAAAACGTTTATAATGGTGTTGAGTTTGCAACTGGTGGCTTGGCTAATGTGATAAAAGGTAAGAAAAACAACTCCAATTTTCTTAAAACAAATTTAGATAAAAAAAAAAAAACTTTTTTAGGGTAATGGATGTAAAATATTTTACTCTCACTATTCCTGTGATCGTCGGTTTCTTTTTAATCATTGGACTAGGAGCACTTTGTATCAGACATTCAAAGACAAAAAGAAAGAGGAAGAGGCAGAATCTTCATTCAACTAATTACAGAATGCCAGTGCATTCTGTGATGATTCCACTACATAGTTCGAGGACCTAGCAATCAAAGTGTAGTGATTCCACCACAAGGACAAAATCTTAGCACTGCCATTGTACATACACCAAGACCTAGCAATCAAAGTGTCGTGATTCCACCAGATGAACCAAATCTTAGCACTCCTATCAATTCATCGGATGAAACTGAAGCAATAAAGCACATCTTTAAACGCTACTCTTTTGTACCATCCCATCACCACTACAAAAGCAGAAATTAGTTTTGAAGTGCCACCACCGCCATACGAATCTTTGTACTCTTCACTAACTTCTCACACACCATATTTAAACAAAACCCGATGTCAACAACATAAGATCATGCCGCCAATGCAGACAGACATCTGACGGCGATTTCTTAAGTTTAAAAAAAATGCAATATTAGAATCTTAGAAAGAGTTTAATAAGTTAATAGGTCAATAGGTTTAACCTCTTTCAACTTTCACTGAATTCCCTTAGGGAAGAAGCCAATTCTACGTTACAGTCACATTTGGGTTAAATTTCTCAAGACACAAATCTCAATAAAACACAAATGGTGTTGCGTTTACCACAATGGTGTAAAACTAATGTAATAAAATGTAAATAAAACAACTCTTATTTTTTAAAAACAAATTTAGATTAAAATTTTTTTACGTTATTCAGTGAAGCATTTCTCACATTCATCGCCGTCATTGGACTACTAGGACTTATAATTTGTGTTAAGACGATCAAAGACAGAAAAAACAGGACGAGGCAGATTGAGATTCTATCTCTAACTAGCTACAGATCGGCACCTTTAATTCAACAAATAAATGTGCCAGTGCATTCTGTATACAGATTATAGATAAAAAAAATCACTAAACTAACACATGCATTCCGCTCTGCAACTATCTAAAACCCAATGTTGATAAAAAAAAAAGTAAGGTCATGGCTGCCATTGCTAACTGACATCTGACGGCAATTCCTTACAATAAAAAAATTTCAATTGTAACCTTAAATAAACAAATTGGGATTTTTTTTTTTTTTCATTCATTGAATCCAAACGATATTCAAAATTCAAGGTTCTTCAAAAAAAAAAAAAAAAAACAATTTTTCCCACTCTTTTTTTTTCTGTGGAAGTTCGGAGCAATTCCGTCCTGCGTTTCATAATACTGACGTCATCAGGAATACAAGTGTAGCCCACAGCTATGTAAATCTACCTTAGAAGAGGAACCACAGTTCGAGGTAAATACATAGTCTGGGTATTCCCCTACAAGAAAATTTTTAAGTCGTATTACAAATCCCAATGACACGAAAGAGTTAGTTTACTTTTACACTGACATTACGGATATTAGTGGTGGCGAATTAATAATAGGTAAGAAAAACAAAATCTACTTTCTTAAAAGAAATTTAGACAAAATGTTTTTGTAGGATGTAATGGAAGACGATTATTATCCTCTGACTTGGCGTCTTAGCGTCGCCATTTTCATAATTATTATTGGACTACTGGGGATTGTAATTGTTTGTCTTAGAACATCAAAATCAAATCAAAATCGGACGAGGCACATTCCTCCTCCAACTAGTTCCAGAACAATCCCTGTAATTCAACAAACTATGGCATTAACTCAACATACAAATGTGCCAGCATATTCTGTGGTGATTTCACCTCAAGGACTTAGCAGTACCATCAATTCGTCCATCACTTCACCGGCAGAAAATAAGTTTGAACCGTCAATGCCACCACCGGCATACGAATCTTTGTACCCTCAGTCACTTCCTACATCACATATAAGTATCAGGAAGTGAAAGACTTTGTATTACATGAATTTTATGTTTGTAAATTGTATTATCTGCAAGAATTTTAAATTGTCATTGCAATTGTTTTTAAAAACTTTCTACACAATGTAAGAAAACATTTTTATATATTTACCAAATCAAAATCTTCGCAACTTCTTTTTCTCGACCTTTCACTGGCTAACTCGTACTTACAAGTATCACATTGAAGGAAATCCCCTGCAAAGGTTTTATGTATTGAAAGTCATTTGGGTCAAAGCTCTACATGAAGTCAGACGTCACAAATTGTTGGTTTTCCCCTTAAAAGTATTACACGGGTCACATAAACCTCATACAACATTTGGACTAAAGCACTATCGTTCACAGTAATAGCAAGAGTATATAGAAATGTCTGCAACTATCTAAAACCCAATGTTGACAACGAAAGGTCATGGCCGCCATTGCAAACTGACATTTAGCGGCGATTCCTTACAATAAAAAAATTGTGATTCATTGTCCATTGAATCCAAACGATATTCAAAATTCAAGGTTCTTCAAAAAAAAAAAAAAAAAACAATTTTCCCCATTCTGGGTAAGTTCGAATCAATTTTATCCTGCGTGTCATAAAACTGACGTCATCAGGTATAGCAGTGTAGCCCACAGCTATGTACCTAAGAAGAGGAAGCAGTTCGAGGTAAATAGTTGGGGTTTTCCCCTAAATAACAATTTTTAAGACGTATTACAAATATCAAAGACAAGCAAAACTTGGTTCACTGTGGTGTTACGGATATTAATGTGGCTAATTGATAATAGGTAAAAAAAAAAAAAAAAAAATCAATTTTCTTAAAAGAAATTTAGACAAAATTTTTTTTGTAGTATAAATGGATTTTTTTCTTGTCGTCGCCGTTTTCTTACTTCTTCTTGGACTACTACTGGCGATTATAATTGTTTGTATTAGACCATCAAACTCAAATCAAACTCTGACGAGGCACATTCCTCCTCCAACTAGTTCCAGAACAATCCCTGTAATGGCATTAACTCAACATACAAATGTGCCAGCGTATTCTGTGGTGATTTCACCTCATGGACTCAGCAGCCCCATCAATTCGTCCATCACTCCATCGGCAGAAAATAAGTTTGAACCGTCAGCGCCACCACCGGCATACCAATCTTTGTACCCTCATAACATATACAAGTATCAAAAAAGTGATAAAACTTGAATTTTATTTTTGTATTTTTATATTACCTGCAAGAATTTTAAAAGAAATTGTTGTCATTGCAATTGTTTTAAAAAAACCTTTCTGTACAATGTAAGAAAACTTTTTTATTTATCAAATCAAAATTTTCGCATCTTCTTTTTTCTCGACCTTAAACTGACTAACTCGTCCTTATAAGTATCACATTGAAGAGAAATCCCCTGCAAAGGTTTTATGTATTGAAAGTCATTTGGGTCAAAGCTCTACATTAAGTCAGACGTCACAAATTGTTGGTTTCCCCCTAAACCCGGAACACATAAAACTCAATGAAACATTTGAACTAAAGTTCTACCCTTCACAGTAATATCAAAACTCATGAAAAAAGGGAGATTAGTTAGGTAAAACATATTTGATATCTTTCATTTATAACCAAACTTCCATTTTACAATTTACAATTTTGTAGAAAAATCAAAATAACTGAAAAGTATGAAAAGATGTTCGTTCACCTGGTCATTATATTCGTGGTGATTGTAATTATTTAGGTTTACATTAATGTGGGCAATTCAGCGCACGTTGCAAAAGCAAATGTAAAATGACAAAACAAACTTCCTCTCGAGTACAACATCACCTGCCTCAACTCAATATTTCTCAAATTTGATCTACCGTCACAAGTAGTAGATCAACATCACCACCACCACCGGATTACAATTCAAATTTGTTTTCAATAGTCTTAAAAATGCTCACATGTTTTGATGTTTATTTACTTCCAGTTCATGCAGATCCCTAAAATATGGCCAAAAATGATCAAATTTTTTTCGCTTGTCAGTAATAAGATTTTTATTACTCATATATAAAATTAATCATTTTTGTTACGTACATTACGAACATTTCTAGCTAAACGAATTGAGGTCAAACTGTATTGCGGAAAGAGGAAGTTTTTGCATCCCCCCAGATGTTACCAGCGAAATCTCACTCTCCAGTTTAGTTTACACTTGTATATGAAGCTAATAACGTGCGGAATACAGAAAGTAGTTAAGTAACAATTAAATTCTTCTTTTATACACAAAATCTTATCAAGTCTTTATTACTTACAGGAAGTTCAAAATGGATGCCTTGTTCTTTATAATCCCTATTTTAATGGGTGTATTATTTATAGTTGCGGTATTAGCGATCATAATTAGGTTATGTATAAGATACAAAAGAGCATCAATCTCAAACCGGATGAGGCATATTCCGCCTCCAACTGTTGTATATTCAATACCCTCCAACCAACAAACACCGGTATACAATAAGCAATACGCTACTTGAAAAAATGGTATGTTTATTGATTGATTGTCAACCAAAATGTACAATTCATGTACATTTTTCCTAATCTGTCTTGAATCTAATGGTATGAATATTTATATGACGTCATAAAATTGTATTTGGAGATTTAAGAAGTCATAGTTTATGAGTAAGATTATGGAAAAGAATTTTTTTGTCATTTTAAACCCAACTTTGTACAGTTACCACTATTAACTATATAAATAAAATCAGCTACTTTATACACTCATTTCGTGTTTAAATTTTTTTCGTTCAAAGCTCTGCACTCTTAGAAAAATAGAAACGTGCACACACTTTCCCAAAATGTGTCACTATTTGCACACATCTGAACGTCCCACTTTACACCATAAAAGTCAAACAGTATGGTTCTACACCATTTACAGACGGTACAGTCCTCAACTTTGTAGGAAAGGTATAAGGATTCATCAAACCCAATTGTACAATTATGAACCATATTGTATGAGGTTTTAGTTTTAACTATATTCAATAAAATACATATACACCATCTAGAGATAGTACGTCTGAAATCATATTAACATGGTGTACTCACAAACCTTAGGAATAGTGTACTGTAATACCAAATGGTGATAGTGCATTGGTATACGACATGAATATTGAATATTATTACACTACAAGATACGGTGTACTATCACACCATCTGCAAAGGGTAAATAAACAAGAGTATTCGTGTACATTTACACCAAACCACTCACCTTTTATTACACGTTTGTCCAGATGTCACTATTTGTCAACCAGTTCTTGCCTCTTTTTCGAAGTGTGTGGTCCCCGTCAGAAGCCGTTTTGTAAGGATCCTTTCTTCCCCCGCCACTCCTTTCATCAAAAAACATCTGCCTGGTGTGGCCACCCCCTGTCTGTGCACTTCTATTAGAAAGCCAGGTGAAGAAAGTCAGGGACTTTTTTCGTCGTATATTTTCCTACTCTAATACAGATTTCTTGTAGCACTGACGAAATATCTTTTTAAATATTTTGGAACTTGGTTTTCCCCACAAAGAAAAGCGATACCACACAGTAACACATTGAAGTCTTCCAAATAGGTAAGTTATTAGTGAGTTCACCTAATCGAATTGTTTTAAAAATTCAACTTGATCAATTTCAAATGTGTCTTAAGTACGAAAAAGTTTAGTTATTACTGTTAAAACTTTTTTCGGAATTTTACATTACACAAAAATGGATAGAACCAATACGCGCCCTTCTGTGGCGAATCATTGCAACAAAGCCCACTCTCCCCAATATAGAAAAATTGCATTTTATAGTTTAATTTTTTAAATTTCAGATAATGGATAAAAATCTGTGAGAAAACCGTCAAGTGTCCAGTTTTAACAAAAGACCTAAACTTGTTCAAGCCACACCAAAGAATCCATTCACCCAAATTGCATTTCCACTGCTCACAATGCCTATTCCAAACCAAATGGGAACAAATTCTCACCAAACGCAAACTGAAACATCCATTATCAGTCAGACCCTACAAATGCGACCTGTGTCCCTCATCTCAGGAGACACTACGTATACCATATGAACGAGAGAAAGTTTCCTTGTCCGAAGCTTTAATCAGGCGGGCTTGTTTGCTACCAACATACCACGAGAATACCTGGAAAGTGTCCAGGTTCGTCTTGGGATGTGGTTACAAAGCCATAACACGTGTCCAATCGGTTGACAGCCTCAAGACAGAACAACTTTTCATCAGTAAGTTCTTGTTTATAATTGATAATATACTGGTCAAGAAGTGTAAATTGGACGAATTTGAACTAGATTTTTTTATCACTGAAGGACGACATCCAAATGATGGAGTATTGGTATACTAATAATGGAATGCGGTCAAACAAAGCCAAAACCCAATATGTAGTATTTTGTAAACGAAGTATGTGTGTAAGAAACGAATTGACCCCTTTGATGACGAAGATCAAAATATTGGGTGTCTATTTTGATAGTCTTATTAATTTTGAAAGTCAAACTGATTATTTAGTCAAAAAACTGAATCAACTAGTGTATATGTTTAAAAAATTAAGGAAGACACTCAAGCGTTATAACGAATTAAATTCGTTATAACGAATTAACTAATTTAATCGTTATAACGGATTTAAAAATCGTTATAACGGATTTAAAAATCGTTATAACGGATTAACAAAATCGTTATAACGAATTAACTAAATCGTTATAACGGATTATATAAAATTAGAGGGAACACTTTAGTCTTAATCAATGTTATCAACTCAGTTCGCTTGTACGGAGCCCCTTAAAGGACATTTAAAAGATATATTTTAATCCGTTATAACGAATTAATTAATCCGTTTGGCATTCTTTGGAAAATTCATTTGATGCATCACCATTAATTAAACAAAAGCTTGAATTAAGTATAAAAAATGTGAACCAGAGCAATCACAATGGCAAGAAGATGATCAACAATCAGCTGTTAAGTATTCGACAGTGAGAATTTTTAGGTACGGATTAATTAATTCGTTATAACGGATTAAAATATATCTTTTAAATGTCCTTTAAGGGGCTCCGTACAAGCGAACTGAGTTGATAACATTGATTAAGACTAAAGTGTTCCCTGTGATTTTATATTCCTCTGTGGTTTGGGCGGGTTGTAGTAAGCAACTGGTGAATAGACTGAAAGTTGCGTACAATAGGATAATACGTGTGGTATTTAATCTAGGATTTCTAGCCAGTGTATCTGAATGCTGCAAACGCAATAAGATTTTGGGTTTAGTCGCTTTACTCAAATACAATGATCTAGTATTGATAGCAGATATATTGCGAAATAGCAATCACCCCTTGAGAGGAATTAAACAATATTTCATAGACACTATTGATACTCGACGGTTCCTTTTTCAAGATATTGACCGCACATCTAGTCTAAAGGATTCTATTTTCTCTTAGAGTGGTATAAAAATTTGGAATACTTTGCCATATGATATTATAAGATCAAAAATTTATAATTGTAGTAATGTATCTTGTTTGAATCGATGCCAGCATTTTTCTAATATTTTAAAACATTTTATTTTAAATGAGTGATGTATGTCTTTTTTATTCGTAGAGTGGCTAGACCACCTTTATTTTTTATGTGTACTTAACACGAGATTAAATTAAATAAATAATAAATAAATAAATTTAAAAAAATTTGTACAAACCACCTTAGGCATCCTGTTTATTTCCTTAAAATTTTACCCCCCTGCTGAGCCTTTCATCACTTTCCCTCCCTCCCCCCCAAAACAGGTTTTGCTGCCGGACCCTGACATAAAGGAATGTGGAAGCCAAAGTCTGTGTCTTGGAACTCGAACGAGCAGCATCAATGTTGCTCTCGAAGAAATTTCTTCACGGTTAGAGAGTCCAATTGATCAACAAAATTTGTATAAAACTACAACCGTAAGTAAAAAAATTACAAGTTCCTATCTAAGAAATCTTTCAATGATAACAAAAGATCTCGCCAACTCTCTTTCACCAAGAATACACTAAAATCAAAAATTTTGATTCAGTCATTTTCAATTTTATAATACTTTTACCTATTAAAAAAAATTATTTTTAATTCCTTAGATAATGGATAAAAATTCATCACGAAAAACTCTCAAGTGTCCTTCATGTCCAGTTACAACAAAAGACCTAAAATGGTTCAAGACCCACAAAAAAATCCACAAACCCAGACTAGATTTCAAGTGCCCTCACTGCTACTTCCGAACCAAATGGAAACAAATTCTCACCAAACATCAATTGACACATCCATTTCCAGCCAAACGCTACAAATGTGATTTATGCCCTTTCAGAGCTGTAGCACCCGTTCATCTAAGGAGACACTACGTATACCATACGAACGAGAGAAATTTTCCTTGCACGTTATGCCCATACAAAGCATATACTAAAATTGATTTGCAAAACCATGTACTCGTTCATGAAAATTTAAAATCTTATAAATGTCATCTTTGCAACTATGCAACAAATGAACCAAATTCTTTGAGAGCTCACGTTTGGAGACATAAGGGAGAGAAACCATTTGAGTGTAGCATATGCTCTCATAAAACCACTACATCAGGACATTTAAAAGAACATATGTTAATACACACCGAAGAAAAACCTTTCAAATGCGATTTGTGTAGCTACACTTGCAGAACTAAAACTCATTTAAAAAGACATTTGGTCACGCATACTGGTGAAAAATGTTTCAATTGTCAATTATGTCCTTTAAAGTTTGTGCAACTCGGTGGTTTGAAGCGTCATATGATGATTCATACAGGAGAAAAACCCTTTAGCTGTACAACCTGTTCCTATACATGTAGATCAAAAGTTCAGTTGCAAACACATGTGTTAAGTCACAGAAATGAAAAGCCCATTAAATGTAAACAGTGTGATTTTTCAACCAAGAGAGAAACAGCTTTGCAGAGACATATGTTGTTACATACTGGGGAAAAGCCTTATAAATGTAGCGAGTGTAGTTTTGCTTGCAATCAGAGTAATAGTTTAAAAAGACACATGTTGACTCATACTAATGAAAATCCTTTCAAGTGTCATTTTTGTAGTTATTCTTGCAAGCAAAGTGCAAGCTTGAACAAGCATCTTTTGACCCATAGTCAAAAATTGTAATGTGGCACTTATCAATTTATTGAATAAATATTGTAAAAATCAACTTTTAAGTTTTCTTATTCATTCATTAGCTGTTGTCAATGTAGGAAATTCATTTCACAAGAAACTATTTTGCTTGGGCACTGGGCCCCAGACAGCCACTTCCATGAAACATAATTGTACAAGTTCCAAGCATTAAGCTCACTGACCTTGACCTATAAACAAGGATGACGTCTATTCCCTCCAGCCGAGCAGCTGCGTTCTCTCCCACGAAATTCCACTCTGATTGGTCACATCATGAGCGAGAGACTCTCCCCTCGCTAAAGCAAACGTGGATGTCTCTATCGCAGCTACAAGTACGCCTGGTTTTAATGCTTAAATAACTAGTGTGAAACCTAAAAACTAGTTGAGTAGGTATGTACAAGACTTAATGTTTTTTGTAAAATCAATTAATTAGCCCATCACACAAGTTTTCGACCGGTTGCAACCATTCCTTCAGGCAGTAAACAAACAAAGCAATAAGAAAGAGGGTATCGTAAGTAAATCATACACTTAGATTTAAGTCCGTAATTGACAGTCATTATTTCATATGTAGAAACCTATGAGATGCCAGGTGGCAGAAATTGTTCTGTGGCTACGTGCCGCAATTATGGGCGAAATCCAAAAAGTGTCGGTGTTACGTATCACCGGTTTCCTTTAAAAAATCCAGCTATTTGTCGTCAGTGGGTTATCAGATGCAAAAGGAAGGATAAATTCAAACCCCAGCATAAATATGTTTGCTCGGTGCATTTTCTACCAACAGATTTTGTCAACCATGCATTGATAAATGAGCAGCGAACAAGGAGATCTTTAGCAAAGGGAGCTGTACCATCACTATATCTGCATGAACCTGCACCATTTCCTGATGAAATGATAACTGACACCACAGATGGTTCTTCAACTGATGTTATTTCAGAAGATATCAATTCATGCACAACAAGTAATGTGAGTATAATTAATACATCCACAACAAGTGATGCAATTACTATGCATTCATTTGATCGTGATTTAAATAATCGTGACAAACGTTATGCAACTCGAACAACTAGAAAAAATGCTCTTGAGAGATTGAGTAATTTATATCACCATTAAAAAAAATCTAATGATAAGTGATGTACAAGCCATGGGTGGAAAGTAGATAATGACAGAATCAAGACTGCCTAGAAAACTTTTTTTCCCGTATCCGACAGGTTGGCATTTTTTACAACAATCCTTTGCCAGTTGATGTCTGTATCAGACTTCTAGTTTTAACTAATGGCAGCCATGAAATATGCATTTCTAAACGGTCTTCAAAACTTAAGACAAATTATGACAGCTGCCACCAGGTGTTACATTTCACCATGCTGAAATGTAACCACCTGTGGCAGCTTTAATCATATAGTGTAAATATTTGGCAGCAACTTACAATATAATTGCAATATGATTATGTATGTGGTTACACTGTTTTATAGATTAGTGCAAAACTTTAGATTAACCACCATGAAAATATTGTGTGAAACAAGATGAATCAACTAGTTATACATCATTTTCTTACATATACGTTATAAGAAAAATTTGAACTCACTAACTCATCACAAAGGTAAAAACTATAAAAAAAAATTTTTCTGATTCCAGATGATGCCCACAAAAGTGACAAGAAAAACCTTGAAATGTCCATTATGCCCAGTTATAACCAAATCCAAAAAATGGTTCCAGACTCATCAACAAATCCACTCAAGCAAAACGCCATTTCACTGCTCCAAGTGTCAATTCCAAACCAAATGGAAACCAATTCTCACCGAACACAAACTAAAACACCCACTACCAGCCAAACCTTACAAATGCGACCTGTGTCCCTATAGAGCCGAAAAACCCGTGTACATAAGGAGGCACTACGTATACCATACGAACGAAAAAAATTTCCCTTGTCACCTATGTCCATACAAAGCATTCACCAAAAGTGCTTTACAAGCTCATTTACTTATCCACGAAAATAAAAGACCTTACAAGTGCCATCTATGTGAATACGGGACAAATCACCCACACTCTTTGAAAGTTCATCTACTGAGACATGCAGGAGACAAACACTTTCATTGCAATTTGTGCAACTTTAAGGGTTTTACATCTGGAAGTTTAAAACGTCACATGCTTGTGCATACGAACGAGAGGCCTTACAAATGTGATTTATGTAGTTACAGCTGTAGAAATGGCTCTAATTTAAAAACACACTTGTTGTCACACACTAAAGAAAAGTTATTCCAATGTGAATTGTGTCCCTCAACGTTTTCACAAAAGAGTAATGTAAAACCCCACATGGTGTATCATACTAAAGAAAAACCCTTTAGCTGTAATATATGTTCTTATAAAAGCAGAAAAAAAGTTGAATTGAAAAATCATATGTTAAGACATAGTAATGTCAAGTCCATTAAATGTAAACAGTGCGACTTTTCAACCAAGAAAAAGCAAGCTTTGCAGCGACATATGTTGTTACATACTGGGGAAAAGCCTCATAAATGTAGTGAGTGTAGTTTTGCTTGTAATCAGGGTTGTAGTTTGAAACGACATATGTTGACTCATACTAATCAAAATCCTTTCAAGTGTCATATTTGTAATTATTCTTGTAAGCAAAGTGGGAGTCTGAATAAGCATCTTTTGACCCATAGTCAAAAATTGTAATGTGGCACTTATTTATTGAATAAATATTGTAAAAACCAACTTTAAGTTTTTTTATTCATTCATAAGCTGTAGGAAATTCCTTTCACAAGAAACTATTTTACTTGGGCACTGGGCCCCAGACTGCCACTTCTATGAACAAGTTCCAAGCATAAAGCTCACTGACCTTGACCTATAAACAAAGATGACGTCTATTCCCTCGAGTAGCTGCGTTCTTTCCAGGTCCTCTCTACCCAGGAGTAGACATCTTAAAAATTCTTGAGGTTTATTCTAACATTGAATTTGAATTGAAGATATTTCACCACAACATCAAAAGTATTGAAGGTATAGTGTTAAGACAATGTAAATTAATAATTTGAACGTCTAATTTCAGCTGGATTTATCTATGTTGAAGTTCGAGGATTAACAAGGCCTCCAGAGAAAACTACACATAGATAATACAAAGTGAGTAGAGGCACCATTTTCTTCTAAATGATCTTCATATAATTTAATAATAACCACAAACTTATAAACAGTTCACCAATATAATTATAAAAACATCAAAACATTCCTTTCCTTAGGCAAATTCTGACAGCTGCCACCAGGTGTTCCATTTCACCATTCTGAAATGTAACACCTGTGGCAGCTTTAATCACTGCACTCATGCTGTTACTAGGTTGCACTGTTTTTTATAGATTAGTGCCAAACTTTAGATTAACCATTATATTGTGTGAAACAAGATGAATCAAACTAGTTAGACATCATTTTTTTTACATATATGTTATAAAAAAATTTGTCTCACTAACAACTCATCACAATGTTAAAAACTATAAAAAAAGTTATTTCTAATTCCAGATGATGCCCACAAAAGTGACAAAAAAAACCTTGAAATGTCCGTTATGCCCAGTTATAACCAAATCCAAAAAATGGTTCCAGACTCATCAACAAATCCACTCAAGCAAAACGCCATTTCACTGCTCCAAGTGTCAGTTCCAGACCAAATGGAAATCAATTCTCACCAAACACAAACTAAAACACCCACTACCAGCCAAACCTTACAAATGCGACCTGTGTCCCTATAGAGCCGAACTACCCGTGTACATAAGGAGGCACTACATATATCATACGAACGAAAGAAATTTCCCATGTCACTTATGTCCATACAAAGCATTCACCAAAAGTGCTTTACAAGCTCATTTACTTATCCACGAAAATAAAAGACCTTACAAGTGCCATCTATGTGAATACGGGGCAAATCACTCAAACTCTTTGAAAGTTCATCTACGGAGACATGCAGGTGACAGGCCCTTTCATTGCAATTTGTGCAACTTCAAGGGTTTTACATCTGGAAGTTTAAAACGACATATGCTTGGACATACGAACGAGAGACCTTACAAATGTGATTTATGTAGTTACAGCTGTAGAACTGGCTCTCATTTAAAAACACACTTGTTGTCACACACTAAAGAAAAGTTATTCCAATGTGTATTGTGTCCCTCAACGTTTTCACAAAAGAGTAGTGTTAAACATCACATGGTGTTTCATACAAAAGAAAAACCCTTTAGCTGTAATATATGTTCTTATAAAAGCAGAACAAAAATTGAATTGAAAAGTCATATGTTAAGACATAGTAATGCCAAGCCTGTTAAATGTAAACAGTGTAATTTTTCAACCAAGAAAAAGCAAGCTTTGCAGCGACATATGTTGTTACATACTGGGGAAAAGCCTCACAAATGTAGCGAGTGTAGTTTTGCTTGTAATCAGGGTTGTAGTTTGAAACGACATATGTTGACTCATACTAATCAAAATCCTTTCAAGTGTCATATTTGTAATTATTCTTGTAAGCAAAGTGGGAGTTTGAATAAGCATCTTTTGACCCACACTCAGAAATTGTAATGTCGCATATATCAATTTATTCAATAAATTTTGTATAAAAACGTAAAAATATTCTTCTCTTTGATACCACAGCTGCCACCAATAATTGTTAACAGAAATTTTTGTAATTTTTTTATAACACAAGGCCAAACAATTTTTACTTTGCAATTAAACCAACCGTAAGTTTTGTTAAACTTCATTAGCTGGCGTCGTAAGACACTCCACTCACAAGAAATCGTTTTCCTCGAGCACTGTGCGTCAGACTGCCACTTCTACGAAACATAATTCAGCAACACCCAAGTATTAGGTTCACAAACCTGTAAACAAAAATGACGTCATTTCCCTCCTACCGAGCAGCTGCGTTCTCCCCAACTATTCTACGTCCTCTCTACCCAGCAGCGGACATCTAAGAAATTCTTTATTTCTTAGAGGTTTATTCCAACTTTGAGACAGCACATTTCACTACAACAAAAATATTGAGGATATACTGTAGAGTTAAGGCAATGTAAATAAGTAATTTGAATATCTGTGACAATTTCAGCTGGATTTATCTTTGTTGAAGTTCGAGGATTAACAGTGAAAACTACACAAGGATAATACAAAGTAAGTGAGTTGAGGCAGCATTTTCTTCTTACAAATTATCTTCATATAATTTAATAAGAAATACTAACTCAAACAGTGCGCAGTATGATTATAAAAACGTCAAAACATTCTTTTCCTTAGACAAATTCTAACAGCTGTCACCAGGTGTTACATTTCACCATGCTGAAATGTAACACCTGTTGGCAGCTATCAGAATTTTTCAAGGAAAAAAATGTTTTAAAGTTTTTATAATCAAAAAGTGTAAATATTTGGCAATAACTTATAATATAATATGTGGTTGCACTGCTTACAGGTTCGTGCAAAACTTAAGATTAGCCACCATGAAAATGTGAAACTAGATGAATCAACTAGTTATGCAAAATTTTCTTACATACATTATATTATAAGAAAATTGTCTGCGCAAACTCACTAATAACTCATCACAAATTTTAAAACTACAAAAAAAAATTTTTAAATTCCAGATGACGCCCACAAAAGTGACAAGAAAAACCTTGAAATGTCCATTATGCCCAGTTATAACCAAATCCAAAAAATGGTTCCAGACCCATCAACAAATCCACTCAAGCAAAACGCCATTTCACTGCTCCAAGTGCCAATACCAGACCAAATGGAAACCAATTCTCACCAAACACAAACTAAAACATCCACTACCAGCTAGACCCTACAAATGCGACCTCTGTCCCTTCAGAGCCGTAGTACCCTTTCACCTAAGAAAACACTACGTATACCATACGAACGAAAGAAATTTCCCTTGTCACCTATGTCCATACAAAGCATTCACCAAATGTGCTTTACAAGCTCATTTACTTATCCACGAAAATAAAAGACCTTACAAGTGCCATCTATGTGAATACGGGGCAAATCACTCAAACTCTTTGAAAATTCATCTACGGATACATGCAGGAGACAGACCCTTTCATTGCAATTTGTGCAACTTTAAGGGTATTACATCTGGAAGTTTAAAACGACATATGCTTGGACATACGAACGAGAAGCCTTACAAATGTGATTTATGTAGTCATAGCTGTAGAATTAGCTCTCATTTAAAAACACACATGTTGTCACACACTAAAGAAAAGTTATTTCAATGTGAACTGTGTCCCTCAAAGTTTTCACAAAGGTGTGGTTTAAAATCACATATGATGATTCATACTGGAGAAAAACCCTTTAGTTGTACTACCTGTTCCTATAAATGTAGAACAAAACTCATGTTGCAAAAACATGTGTTAAGTCACAGTAATGAGAAGCCAATTAAATGTAAACAGTGCGACTTTTCAACCAAGAAAAAGCAAGGTTTGCAGCGACATATGTTGTTACATACTGGGGAAAAGCCTCATAAATGTAGTGAGTGTAGTTTTGCTTGTAATCAGGGTTGTAGTTTGAAACGACATATGTTGACTCATACTAATCAAAATCCTTTCAAGTGTCATATTTGTAATTATTCTTGTAAGCAAAGTGGGAGTTTGAATAAGCATCTTTTGACCCACACTCAGAAACTGTAATCTCGTGTAATATCAATTTATTGATTACATTTTGTAGAAAAATGTCTTGTGTTTTGGATGGTTTTTCACAGCAACTAGATGGCAGCAAATCTGTCGCCTCTTCAAAAAGACTTAGTAAATCTATTAGAAAACTAATATACAAAACTGCAGAAGGTGTTACAATGCCACTTGTAACTGAGTCAGTGAATGAATAAAATGACAATCAAATTTGTTTTCCATTAGTCTTTAAAAATGTTCTTGAACCTATTTGTTTTGATGCTTTTTTACTTCCAGTTGATGCAGTTCCCTAGTCTGGAACTCAATCGTAATTATCATCCTGCGCAGAACTAGGTAGTAAAACAGCTGTTGGTTCTACTACTTGCAAAGCAACGTGTGTTGGCTTATTTCGAATTAATGGTGTTGCTGATGACTGATGGGGCGATGTGACACATTCGTCTCTCTAATATCTCTTTGCCTTCTTTGAAATATCCTCTTTTGGAAGCAACAACAGCAGTAAATTAGCATTAAAAGAATGAAATTAGAAAGTATGAAAACCATTGGAAGTAGAAATTTCGGGTGAAAGTTCATCTTTCTAATTTAATACCTTCCCAGAGCTGATGTTCCCATGCGAAGCATTAGAGTCAAAAACTAATGTGGAAACCTGCAAGTATCTAAAGTTTTTTGATGATCTTAACAGGTAACACATTTTAACAACATGCCAATGTCGATCGAATGCAATCGCGCGCGCGGTGGGTTCTTTTTATCTTATCACTGGACCAGTTTCCGTTATTGCAATAGTGGATCTTAAATTTACAATGACATTGAATAATTTTTCCTGACGCAAATTTTACACAAGTTTGACCAAAAACCGCTTATCAATTATTTATTCTAATTACCGATTTGTCCAATCCCAGAGTTTGAGATTAAAAATGACAGTTTACAAATGAATCTGATTTACCATGTGGTGCAACAAAACAAAAGTAACGTTACACTTTTCGTTTCCACTATTTTAAAATTCAACCATAAGTAAACCGAGGGTAAACCAAGATTAAACCAAGGGTAAACCAAGACTAAATATTATTTACTTGAATTTTTCATCATGCCAACAAACTATTTGCATTTTTTAAAATAAATCTTAAAACTAACTTTACGTATTGAGAATATATAAATGAAGCAAAATTAATTTTCTTTCCTTAAGTCTCCCGTACAAATTATAAAAACTTTAAGCAAAATAGGAAACAACAAAATCTCAGAATCCTCATAACTAGCTGAATGGATGAATTCATCAAAAAATTAATTTTCCACAATTGGCATATGTAAACAATACATACGTACTCTTACGGAATGGAGAATTTAGCTTTAAAATACAAGTCCGAATCTATTTTAAAACTATCTCAGCATTAAAATCCAACATCTGGTTAAATTAATAAAGAGTTTGTACAAAATTTTAGTATAAATTTAATGATGGACATGTGTTGTTGTAGTTATGTGCAAGTGAAGGGATTTTTCCAAGGTCAACCGACTCACAAAACAGTCAACTTTCACCTCTTATTTAATAAAATCACTTGAACAAATGCTCAACACCCCGAGACAAAAACAAAGCCCAGCTCAATCTAATCAGATGCGTGTGAATTTCAAAGTAATAACAAAGCTGCAAATAGGTGAGACGCTATGGATTCTAAATGCTCTAAATGATCGATTGTAGCGCCCTCCAGTAGCAGTGATTTTAACCAGTGGCGAATTGCATTACATGTTGAATAAATGTCGTACACACTTGCATTTGGTTTGTAGGAGTAGATGAATCAAATCATATAATTATATCTATGTAAACATAAAGTTCATGCAAAATATTTCTCAATAAAAATAAATTAAATATTAGTTGGAACCACTTATTTTGACACAGTTATTACACCTGGTTATAATATTTGGTTAGATTACATTTAATTAGATTATAGAACCAAAAAGAGACCAAAAATAATAACTGGACCCAATTAACTATATTCAAACAACTGTGACAAAATGGTAGAAAGTCTTACATTAGTCCCCAATTGACCCAGTGACCAGATGATCAAAAGAGTCAAAATGAATACATCCTTAGAAAAATAGGTAGAAAACGTTTTACAAAATCTGTTATTAATTTTAGACTTATAAAAGTCTAGTTTTACACCTTTGGCGTTCTCCTCCACTTATATATAGTTAGAGTATCGTCTGGTATAATCCTGAATTTGACTTTATACATGCAAGAATTCCAAGTAAATCCATGCAAATGTAAAGTAAATGTACAAAAGTTCATGTAAAAAAAAATCGATTAAATATCAGTAAAATCGATACATAGTCAAAACCTATAATGAGCATTTTCCAACATGGGTTTATAAATCTTAAAATTTGTATTTTATAGTAAATATTTTTTTAAAAATATAATACTTTTTCACTTATACCCTTATAACTTGGACGAAGAGTGAAAGGTTTAAACTCAGTTCAAAAGTTCAAAAGATGTTGATGCGGGGCATTGAAAGGAATGAGGCGACCTTGAATTTGAGTGCACTAACTTTTTCCCACGAGAAGGTGACGTGTCAGTTTCAAAATACCAATGGTCAAGAAGTGAAATCGCAACAAAGTTATCAAACTAAAGCAAAGCTCTTGTCTAAAAGAAATGGAAAAAAAAAATCAAAGGATGGAAACAAGAAATCACAGAGAGATGTATCAGGTTCAAAGAAGAAACTATTCAAATGTAGTGAGTGTGAATTTACAAGTTCTTACCGAAGTTTGTCTTTATAGGCATGTAAAGATTCACAAAGGAGAAAAACCTTTCATTCAAGAGCTACAACAACTCAATCAGCAACTTCAACAAAAACAACTGAATCCACAACAAGCAAACCAATGGCAAGCCAATCAAAACAATATACATCAAGGTGAATATAATTTATCAACTGTAAGTCAACCTGGTCTATCTCGACAAGTAAACTACAGCAAGCCTAAATCTAAATGGACTAGATATTATCAAACTGAAAATGCCGAAAAGTCTTTAAAACATTTTAAATGTACAGTGTGTTTAAAATGTTTTTCAAGAAGAAGCCAGTTACAAATTCATATAAGAATTCACAGTTGAAAGACCATTTAATTGTCCTATTTGCAAAAAATCCTTTACTACAGAGTAGTAAGTCAAATTTAATCCAACACCTAAAAACACATACAGATTTAAAACGATATAAATGTAAACAATGTGAAAAATCTTATAGGGGTTTGACGGCTTTAAAGGCACACAGTTTTAGTCACATAGAAAGTATTTAGAAAGTAGAAAGTATTTAGCTAAAACGTTTCAAAAAAAGGACTTGTGTTGTTTGTTTTAATGCATTTTACTAATACAGCTGAATTGTAAACTCATTTTGTCACTCATAAAGTCTGAATTGTCAAACGTTAATAAACTGATAAACTGAAGTGCCATCTGTGTAATTACTCTAGTGTTTGTAACTCAAATTTAAACCGACATCTAAGAACCCACACCCAAGAAAAAGCATACAAGTGTAACATTTGTGACCGTAAATATACTACAGCTTCAAGTGTAAAGACTCACATGAGGACACACACGGGAGATAAACCCTTTGAATGTCATTTGTGCAATTACTCCGCTGCTCAAAAATCAACTCTAAACCTACATCTGAGAACCCACACCCAAGAAAAAGCTTTCAAGTGCAATATTTGTGATCGGGCTTATACACAAGCTGCAAGTTTACGAATTCACGTGATGAAACACACGGGGGTTAAACCCCATGCATGTCATTTGTGTAATTACTCTGCTGTTAAAAAATCAACTCTAAACCGACATCTGAGAACCCACACCCAAGAAAAACCGTTCAAGTGTAACATTTGTGATCGCTCTTTTAACCAAGCAAGTCATGTACATCGTCACATGCAGACACACACGGGGGATAAACCCTATCAATGCCCTTACTGCAGTTATAAATGTGCCCGAAAAAGTAATTTAAAAACGCATATTACGTCACACACTAAGGAAAAATTGTTTACATGTGACAAATGCAGTTTCAAATGTAACCTAAACAAAACTTTAAAAATTCACAAGATGCGCCATAACAATGAAAAACCTTTCGCTTGCCAATTTTGCACCTACAAATCCGTTACCAGAGGAGCTTTAAAACGTCATCTGTTAACTCATACAGGTGAGAGACTGGAAAAATGTCGTATGTGTACTTATTCTTGTGCTACTAAATCCGTTTTAAAAATTCATTTGAGAACCCACACAAAAGAGAAACCGTACAAATGCGAATTTTGTACGAGTAGTTTTTCACACTCAAATACATTAAAAATGCATACAACTCATACTGGTGAAAAACCATTTGAATGTCGTCTATGCGATTATGCATGCAGAGATAAGAGCAGTTTAAATAAACACATGAAATCAAAACATGTTGGCACAAAAATGTAACAATTTTTAAAATTTGTATTTATGAATCTGTAAGGTTTTTATAAAATTATTGAATTGTACTACTTTATTTTATCCATGTATATCTAATCAATCTAGACCAACCAGTAAAGATACAATCGGAATATTTTTGTAAAGTTGAATTAATTTCAAAAAATAAAATTTTGTAAATTAAACATTTTTCATATTTTTCATTAATGTAAAAATGTAAATTTTTGTCCTTTTCTTAGTAGCTGTTAAAACCCTGAAGAATTTAAATTTTCTTCATCATCATCTCCAATTACACCTCGAGTATTATCTTGATAAATTCAAATGAAAAACTTCATAAAAATCGACTAAACATGA
>JAQGAS010001352.1:0-20924 GCA_034686365.1 Pachymerium ferrugineum | reverse complement strand
AACCAAACCTTGCATTTTGGGGGATTGATACTTCATCATTGGTTTGGTAGTGAGCAGCGACCATTAATAAATATTTCTCATATAAAATGTTTGTTATTTTTCAACGGGCGCCAAAGGCGCCCTGCGAATACTAGTTATAAATATTGGCAAATTGTTGCTGGTGTGAGAACGACACATTGTGTTATGTCTTCAGTTCAATAGGACTATTCTATCACTTACATTTCTCTTTTAATCTCATACATTCTGATGTATCTTGTTTTACCCCTTGTATCCCCTGAAGCCCTATAGTTAAGTTAAGTAATTTAAGTACATTCTTAAGCAAACAGAAAAAAAGTGCTACAAACTACCGGAAATGCAATAGATGTTAAACTTCATAAATTGTAAAGGGAAATTATTGGATTTTTTAAACGTGGCGCCTTGAATAGATATAAAATTATTTGTTCATGATCAATTCTAAACAAAACTACGTACAACGAATTAGCGTCAAACTTCTTACTTGGAAATAAAAAGATAAAAGTTTATTATCTTTTTATTGCTTTATAAAGGCAATTTTATGTTTGCAATTATCTAACTATAAAATCGTCATAACAGTAATAACAAACAAAGCTTTTATGAGCTGTGGATTTGTTCAACTAGCTCGATATATTCTGCAGTTAGATAAGAGTCAGGATTCATAGCTTTCAAACGTGCGTATTATTTCTTTGTACGTAAAATTTGTTCTTATTACACTTTAAACTTTTAAATTAAGTGTCATGTACCGACGCGTGGGAAGACCTTATGGGAATGTTGTACGTCTTGAAAGGAAAATAGTGAGGAAACTAGTAAAACGAGATTGTCAAAACAAAAGAAAATTTTTACGCACAAAGCGTGATACTAATGAAATTTCGTTTCTTGCACTAAACAAGTTATTAGCTGGGAATAATTCAATTTTTCAATCTTTTTTTTGGAGTTTTGCAATTATCACGTCTTGTGGGGTTTGCATTTGGGACGTTACGCTTTCCCTACAACGATACTTTGATTACCCAACATCAGTTAAAATGTCAATGGAGGAAATGAGTGAATTCAAATTTCCAAATGTTGCTATTTGTCCTAATGACGACAAATTTTTCTTCGATTTTCGGGTTCCATTTTACTCACGGTGTCGACTGAAACGGAAATGTCCGAAAGTGAAGCGATTGGATGAACTGAATGGATTTGGAATGGCAACTATTGACGCATCTCTAATTGATTTGTGGTTCGATCAGAGAATAACTGTACAACCTAATGTAAAATTTATTTAAAGTTATCAAATTGTACTGCATTTATTATTAGATTATTCTTTTAGCATGTCACTGACAATGTGAATGGTGTAGATACACATTTGGGAAGGTGTGTAATTATTAATTCAGGTAAGAAATTACCAAAAGTTAAAGGGACACTCAACCCAAAAGACAAGTTGGGTTTAAATAAAAGATTGCAATCGTCTAAATACGCATGCAATACTTAAATTTCTTAATTCTGAACCGTTATTTAGTTTAAAACGAAAACATTCCATCACGTGATCTAAACCAACCAATGGGATCGATTTTTCTGGCCCAGCCAGACCACAACAATTGATCCCATTGGTTGGTTTAAGATCACGTGATGGAATGTTTTCGTTTTAAACTAAATAACGGTTCAAAATTAAGAAATTTAAGTATTGCATGCGTATTTAGACGATTACAATCTTTTATTTAAACCCAACTTATCTTTTGGGTTGAGTGTCCCTTTAAGAATACTGTGAAAATGTGTGTGCGCGAGTGCAAGTTTATATTTGTAATCTTTAGCAGAAAAATCAATTCATTATGTGAAGGAAAATACAATACAACTTGAAATAAACCAGTGGAATTCTTTTGCTGGATATCCAATAAAAACAATGGTAATTTGTTTTTAAAAAAAGTTATGTTGTATTTAAATTAACTTGAATAATTTTGTACTAGTTCGCTATTTCTGGTTCGGAAGGATTCAACATGTTCCGTTTGGAATCTCGTGTGTTAAATCGTCAAACCGTTGTCCTTGCATCGTTTTCAATTCATGAAGTAGACTATAAACAAATATTGTAATTTTTGCGTTTCCAATGTTTTTTGCTTATACTTGGTAGTATCATTTGATCAGCAATTGCGTGTCGAAGGAACGATATTTTAAGTGCATTGAAAAGCAGGCAGAAGAAATGTTGAAGAGTAACCTAATTAATTGCAGGCAATTAAATAACAACTATGATGTTTTGAGGTCACTCAATTTAAATTCTTTTTAATTGTCTTAGTGTGCCATACTTGAAAAATCAAAATCTTGCGATGTGTCAGTCATTACCTGAAGCTCGGCTTATACAGTATACCATTTACAAGTTTCCAAAATGCAACTTGCGTTTGTGTGAAAGAAGTAACTTTCGGATTGAAATGGAAAAAGATGATACAAGTTACGGATTGAAGAATAAATCATATTTGATTTTATCACCGCACAGTCAATCCAAAGAAGTGATGAGTGAGTTCTACACTTATCCATTTTCAAAACTGCTTGCTGATCTGGCAACTAGTATAGGTATTTTTTTGGGAATATCTCTCTTAAGTTTATTTGACCTTATTTACACATTGCTTTTGAAAATGTTTACATTCTTAGCATCATATCACTAATTAAATTTTTAGTCGTTATAGGTCAAAAATTTATGGCTTTAACAACTTTTAAAAAAAAATATTTTTATGTAAACCTGATATCTAAAGTTAATGAATAGTGTATGATGTTCACTTCACACATGTTGTATTTTAAAAGTTACAAGTTTTCTTATAAAACTTTCATAAATGTATTGAAAAACAGTATCAATAATTCCTGCAGTTAAAGTTTATTATCATTCAATGGTAATAAATTTGATAACGATAATAAAAGTTGTAACTGTAAAAATTTTATGCGCAATTAAAACTGTAGAAATTGTCGTATAACATGTTTCAGTTTTTCTTATTGTTCGTTAGTTATTGAACCAAAATGAACCAACAAAGAGTGAAACCTTTTTTTGTCCGCACTGTTGTTCGTCCGGAAAACATTGGTAATGCAAGAGTAGTGAAGAAAACGATTCGTTTTAAGACAGAGAAGCCTCAAAGAATTTTGAACAAACAAAACAATAACGAAATAGCATTTCTAGCGTTAAATAAGCTGTTATCTGACAAGAATTCAGTTTTTCAAACCTTGTTCTGGATTCTTGCAATTTTGACGTGTTGCACTGTTTGTATTTGGCACATGACTACATCACTTCAACGTTACTTTGAGGGTCCCACGTCAGCAACACTGACTATTGAGGAAATAACCGAATTCAAATTTCCTCATATAGTCATTTGCCCTACCTCTTCATCATCATATTACTCTTTTGCGACTCCATTTATGAAGCGATGTAACGCTAACCCGAAGTGTCGGCAAATGAATAGCTTTCGTGAAAAGTCGGACCGTGGCATGGCAGTAATGAATATATCCTTAAAGGATTTGTGGTTTGATCAAAAAGTCATCGTAAAAACACTAAATGTAAGATTCATTTTCAAAACTATTGAATAAAAGCGAAAGTTGTTCAAATGGCTAAATTTCTTTTTCAGAATATTGGAAAAATGTTCAATTTAGATACTCATTTGGGAAATTGCGTTGTTGTTAATTCGGGTAAGACATAGAATCAACAATAATTATAAAAAATAACAAAAAACTTAAAATCTTTACCAGAAAATTTATTTAATTTCGAAGATTGGAATGGATTGATTGGCGTACAGCAAATGAATACATTTACTGGCACTTTAATAGATGCAGTGGTACTTAATATTAGAAACCGGTCATATTTATTGATAACTTTAAATACATTTTTTTGACGTAGTTTGCATATGCAGGCTCTGATGGTGTCAATAAATTTAACTTAAAACCCAGGAGTTTACTACGCGAAGCTTTTGTTGTTGAAACCGTCTCACTTCATGAAGTACAACAATTTTATTAATTATTGATTTAAACTTACATGTTCCTTTTTCGTAGTATCATTTGCTTAAGAACTGTGCATCGAAGGAAGAAGTTTTAAAATGCTACGAAGAACAGGCAAACGACATTTTGCATAATGATATCATAAATTGCAGGTTTTAATTTAATTTAATCAAAATTAGGTGTCTTCAGTTTATTTTTTTTTCAGCTTGCCATATATTCAAAGTAAAGAGCTGAAGTTTTGTCCATCCGTATCGGAAGCCGAACGGACACAATTCGTCATTTATAAGTATCCCAAATGCAATTTACGCGCGTGCGAAAGAGTTAGTTATCAGGTTGAGCAAGCAAGAGATTTCCCACATTTCAAACCCAAGAATGCATCATATTTACTTGTATCACTGCATAGTCAATCTAAAGACGTGGTAAAAGAGTATTACGTATATCCATTATCTCAACTGCTTGCTGATCTGGCAACAAGCATTGGTATATTCCTGGGTATTTCGCTTTTGAGTGTATTTGAATTTATTTACGCATTACTATTGCGCTTTTTTAAGCTTTTAGCTTGCTAATAAATGTGATCACGAGACACTACTAAATATTTCAATGCGTAGTGTAAATTTAAAAATTCATATCGAGCCTAAAACGGGCTCATCTTTGATTGTATGCACATTACACTTAAGCAAATTTCTGCAATAAATAGTTAAATGTTATATCCACGACTAATTTATTGACGAACTTTGTCAGCTTTTGAGATAAAACATCAATAAAAAATGACGGAATACTAAACTTAGATAAATTGCTATCAACGATGTTTTAACTACTTCCGACGTCCGGCTGACAGTCGATGATTGGCCCTCACTCTAATAAAATCACCCATAAACTTAAAATTTTCTTAAGGTTCAAATTTTATAGCAAAATTTATAGCTTTACAATGTTTTTTAAACACTTGTTGCAATCGATATACTTTTCAAGTGTTGGTCGTGATGACAAACACAAAACAAAATTGCCTAAGTGGCTGAACATGACACACGTAATTGAAAGTTATTACGAATATATAACACAACTTATTTCAGTGACACATTTCAGTCCAGTAATTTTCTCAATACAAAGTTTGTGAGTTCAATTATAATTCTTTATTAAATTGAATTGACATGTATCGACGGACAACTTTTGCAAAGGTACGACCGGAAATATTTAGTTCCAGAAGAAAAGTGTCGAAGTTTGCAAACAGTCACTTCAAACACGGGAAAGAAAAAAAAATTTTCCAAAAAAGAAACATCGAAAACGAAATAACTTTTCTTGCTTTAAATAAGTTGTTGTCGGAAAACAATTCAATTTTCCAAACGCTATTTTGGATCGTTGCTATAATCGCCACTTGCACGGTGTGCATTTGGCACGTAACCGTCTCATTACAGCGATTCTTTGATCACCCAACGGCAATTAAAGTGTCGACTCAGGAAATAACTGAATTCAATTTTCCCCTTATTGCTATATGTCCTAATGAACATCCCGCTTTTTATTATTTTCCAATTCCGTTCATTGCACGATGTGACGCTCATCCGATATGTATGGAATGGCCTGAATTAAGAAAATACGGAATGACAAGAATAAACACAACTCTTATGAACCTGTGGTTGGATCTCAAAATTGTTGTAGACTGGGATGTGAGAATTTTATCTTAAAATATTTAAAGTCCCTCTAATAAATCGCCGCATTTTTCTAGGAGTTGGAACAGATTTACTACTTGGATACACACTTAGGAAGATGTGCTGTTTTCAGTTTTGGTAAGTGAAATAAGTTAAAATCAGGACTGATAAATTATCAAAGTTTTCTTTTAGATCTTTTAGTTCAGTACGATAAGATAACTACACTATCCATACCAATAATACAGTGGAACACTTTTAATGGGAATGCAATAAATGCAATGGTACTTTTAATTTTAGTTCTAAAAATTAAATGATTAAATACGTTGTTTTTGTGATAGTTTGCCCTCGCAGGTTTGGAAGGATTCAACAAATTCAAGTTAAAGGCTCATAAGTTACGTAAAGAAACTGCAGTGTTTGCATCATTTTCAATTCATGAAGTAAAGAAACTCAAATTCAATCAAACCTCTGCTGTTTTAATTTTTTTTTATTTTATTTAAGTATCATTTAATTAGCAATTGCGTCTCAAAAGAGCAATATTTGCAATGCGTTGAAGACCAAGCTGACAAGATAATACAACAAGCCGCCATTAATTGCAGGTTTTAATATTTTTTGGGTTGATTGTACAAATGTCTTTTAAGACTAAACTTGATTTATAATTAAATAATTTCAGTGTGCCTTATCTACAAAGTGAAAACCTTGAATTTTGTCGGTCATTGCAGGATGCTTATCGAACGCAATATGCGATTTATAAGAGTCCAAAATGCAACTTGCGCATGTGCAAAAGAACCAATTACCAGATTGAGAATGATAAAGAAGACAAAAGTTACAAATTAATTAATACATCGTATATAGTTTTGTCCCTGCATAGCCAGTTCAAAGAAGTTGTAAATGAATATTATATTTACCCTCTTTCCGAACTACTCACTGATCTGGCGACCAGTATTGGTATTTTCCTGGGCATTTCTCTTTTGAGTTTATTTGATCTCATTTACACCTTGCTTTCAAAATTGTATAAATTTTTTTAATTAGCTAACATTTAGATTGCGTTAATAATACAACCAATATTCCAACTGTATTTTGTGGACATTACTCGTTATTGAATAGGAAAACACAAAATATTGATAAATAATTCCAAAACAATTTGGTTATAACTACTTAAACAAAAGAAATTACTTTTCCATTAAAAATAATGAACAGAAAACTTTTATAGCTATGAAGAGTATTTAATAGATTTTTATTCCAGTCACGTTTTAGGAAGTGGTAGCCATGAATCGACGAATTGTGAAACCCATGCACATTACTGTTGTAAGTCCGGTGAATGTCAGAGAACCAGCAAGACGATTACAGCCAAGAAGATTTTTGTGCGGAAAATATTCCGATAATGAAATAACATTTCTTGCACTCAATAAGTTACGTGCAACAAACTCAATTTTTCAAACTATCTTCTGGACGTTAGCAATACTGACGTCATGCGCAGTTTGTGTATGGCAAGTGTCTCTTTCACTTGAACGTTACTTTGATTATTCAACGTCAGTTAGAGTATCAATTGAAGATATAACTGAATTCAAATTCCCAAGTATTGTAATTTGTCCTAATGATGATTCATTTTATTATTATTTTCGAAATCCTTTTGAACAACGATGTAAAGTTGATTCGAAGTGTCACAAGTTGAATAAGAGTGACAGAAAAATGCATGGAATGGCAGTACTAAACGTTTCTTTAAAGGATTTATGGTTTGATCATAATGTTGATGTTAATGTCTACAATGTAAATACACTTTGAAAACAAGTGTAAATATCAATCAAAAAAGTAAAATTCTTATTTCAGCTTAATATTGGAGAAGTACAAACTGCAGACACGTATTTGGGGAGATGTGCTATTATCAAATCAGGTAAGAAATTGAGCAAAGTTTAAAGGTACATTTTATCAAATTTTTAATTTTGTATAACAGAAAATACGTTTAATTACGAGAAGATAAAAAGTCCTTTATTGATCGAAATGCAGTCATGGAATTCTTTCAACAATTTTAGAGTTGACGTAATGGTAATGTTAAAAATTAATGGTAAATTCATTAAACTAATCCTGTCGTAACAGTTTTCGTTCATAGTTTTCGAAGAATTCAACAAATTCAAATTGCAATCACGTTTTTTAGCTAGTCAAAGTCAGATAATGATAACTTTTTCAATTACAGAGGTACGTAAAAAGAAAATCTCAATAAACACTGAAATTTCAATTTGTTGTTTTTTTGTAGCATTACAAGATTAGGAATTGTGTGTCAAAGGAAGAGTATTTGCAGTGCATTAGAGAATTGCCAAATAAGATGCTGCAAAATGATGA
Organism: Pachymerium ferrugineum; assembly: GCA_034686365.1. Taxonomy (NCBI): domain Eukaryota; kingdom Metazoa; phylum Arthropoda; class Chilopoda; order Geophilomorpha; family Geophilidae; genus Pachymerium; species Pachymerium ferrugineum. Next base: position 12,984 of record JAQGAS010001352.1, on the reverse strand, counting down.
AATAAATTGCAGGTAAGTAAAAATCGCTTGCAAAATATATTGAATAACTTTATTGAAATTTTTGTTCAGTGTGCCCTACTTGCACAAAGAAAACCTTCAACTTTGTCGATCCCTAAAAGAAACATGGCGACTGCAGAATATTATCCATCAACAACCAAATTGTAATCTGCGCTTGTGCAAAAGAATTAATTATGAGATTGAGTTAGAAACAGAAAAAAAAGGTGTTTATGAGAATGATTACTCAGGTTTAGTTTTATCATTACACAGCCAATTCAAAGAAATAATAAAAGAGAATTATAACTATTCAGTTTCCCAGCTCCTGGCTGATCTGGCAACATACTTAGGTATCTTTCTGGGCATATCTCTTCTAAGTTTATTTGAGATTATTTATGCTTTGCTTTTAAAAATGTGCAAACTATTTTCATTACACTGAATAACCAGTTAATTACATCAAACTCTACTGAATATTGTAAATCAATTGACAATAATGTTGTTCATCATAATAAATTGGAAAGTAATACACATTAATAATTCTCTCTTAATGGTTCATTTACAGGAAAAAACTATTGATTAATAATTTAGAGATAATTTATTTCGCTTGTAGTACGGTATGTGATGTTCTGTCACTCATATTGGAATTATCTGTGTTGGGACTAATACACTTTTCTATTAATTTTGTTCTAGGATTTGTTTAGACTAAAAAGTAACTAAACATGTAATATCTTGTCTGAATGATAATACATTTCACCTGGATTGGCCGTGCAAATTTGAGGTACCAAATATAAATACCTCCAGAAAAAGTGATTTATACCAGTTAAAACGACTATTATTTCAAGTTTTTCATTTATTTCTTACAAATTATTTAACATCAAATATTCAACACATTAAAATATTAAAAAATTCTTTTAAAAATAGGTGCAAACGATGTATTGTGTATGAAGGTATGTCGTAAAATATAATCCGGGATATCAATTTCTACACTGCGTAAGTCATTCAAGTCTGTATTCAAGATGAATGCACCTGGCTTAAAATTATTCTCTCTTTTAATCAGTTACAAATTTATATTATGTATGACACAGACTTTCCAATTTGGAGTTTTAACTATATACTTTCATGACGAAAAAGAGAAATCTAATAAGGAAGCTTTTTGGATCTGCTATAACCGAGGGATGAAAATTGCGGAACCATATTTTAAGGAATATAATGATTTCATAAAGCAAAATAGACCACATTCTGAAGGTATATAATTAGAAATTCATTTCTAGATTTAATGTAATTGAACTTGCAGATCTTTGGATTGGTATGTATCATCATAAGACGGGAGATTTGAATTGGAGATACCATGACATGAAAATAGAAAATTTCTTTGATTGGTGTGCACCAAACACTGATGCCTCTTGTACTAACCCCACTCGTCCGGATGTCTATGAAGGAACTGGTGTACTTTCTAGACATAACTGTTGGACAACATGCCCGAAATCTGCCAGCGTTGTGTGCGAGAAGATCAGTCCTATTCCACCAAATGATATCGTGCAATTTCAGGAAAGATATTATTCCATCTACAACACGCATGCCAATTTTAATGAAGCTAGACGTATCTGCACTTTAAATAAGGAAGTTCTTGTCGCCGTTACAAGTCAGGCACTTGACAGTTTTATTACAGAGGAAGCGAACAAAAGAAGACGTCGTTAGTATTTAAAAATATTAATTGTTTTGCACGAATTTTTCATGTAGTAGCACAACAGTCGCCTCAATCAAAAACTGAGGTTTTTAACAGAGTCTGGTTTGCAAAAGCCGATACAAGAATCCATTACCAAGTCAGGACAAAAAAGTAGGGCATTGTTGAGCTCTCAGCCAATGAAATGGCTTTAATTCCGGATTTATAGTCATTTCATTCGCTGAGAGCTCAACAATGCCCAACGTTTTTGTCCCACGCTCTAGTACAGAAGTGAGCGTTCTTGTATCGGCCGGATCATTCATATCCGCTTTGACTTTCTAGTTTGGTTTCTTTTAGCTAATTTTGTTTATGCTTTGACTTTGTGGCTTAGCTACGTATGACTGCATATGACCCTAGCTGTCGCTGGCGGCATTAAGCTTTATTCTTCTTCTTTTTCACTGAAAAAATTGCACATTCTGTATATATAATCAGAATTTCATCACATCACTTAGTGATGAGTAAAACTTTGATTAGTTATGACTTAAAAATGGGATCAATTCCCCTTATTTAAGTCATCTGATCAAAATGCAATCAGAAAATGGACTTTTCTTATCAAAATAAAACTAAACATCTGATTAGAATATAATAAAAACTAGCAAAGGTTACACAGCTAGAAAAATCTGTAATGAATACTTTAGTAATCTTGCAGTTTAGCACAATAAAAGTGCAAGATTACTGCCATTTCCTGAAAAAATCCATAAAAACTAGAGCACTCTTGCAGTTCTCAAGGCCCAGTGCAAAATTACTCCACTAAATTGTTAGCAATTGTATGGCAAAGCTAATACAAGAGAAAATTCGTGTGAAACAGCTAATAACCCTTAAAATTTTTGATAGTACTGTAATAAAAACTTTCAGATTACTGGATATATCTTAAAAATTATGGGAAAGAAGCAACACATCTGGATGGTTGGAACTGGAATGATGGAATGCCTTTATACACAAATTGGTGTCCTATTGATGTACAGCAGGGAAAAATCAAAGATTTGACTAAACCTTTGTGTGCTTACCAAAATACACATTTAAATTGCTGGAGAGTAGAAAACTGCCAATATTACAAAACTGATTTCATATGTTCAGACAGATATAAAGAGAGTCCAGCAATGACAAATGATGTCCTAACGTTTCGTTTAAAAAGTTATGCCTTCTATTCACGACCAGCGAATTTCTTCCACGCAAGAGCTTTGTGCAATATGAATAATAAGGAACTCCTGGTGATTGAAAACGAAGAGGAAGATCAATTTATTAAAGAAGAGGTGATGAAAAGAAACAGACGTGAGTCTTTTTAAGTTTTACCTTCTTTTCCTGTTCTACAATTGATAATTACAACTACCCATTAGCTGTTGTACTTTTTCCTCTATCAGGGGTGTAATCATCTAGTTTGCTTAGTTTTAGTAAGGAATAACTATTAATTACGTATGCAATACTTAAATTTCTTAATTTTAAACCGTAATTTAGTTTAAAATGAAAATATTCTATCACGTGATGTAAACCAACCAATGGGATCAATCTTTGTGGACTGGCTGGTCCACAACAATTGGTTGGTTTACATCACGTGATAGAATATTTCCATTTTATAAACAAAATTACGGTTCAAAATTAAGAAATTTAAGTATTGCGTACATGTTTAGACCATGTCAATCTTTATTTAAACCCAACTTGTCTTAGGGGTTGAGTGTCCCTTGAATGTTATTATGAGTAAGCAACAAATTCATAACTTAGAACTGGGTCGGCAATATGTAGATGCCCTTAAGTAGACACTTAATTCCCTATAGTTTATTCCAAAGTCTATATAAGGTTTAACACGTAACAACTTTTCGCAACTAAAGTATTAACAGAAGCAAAATAAATGCTATAGAAAGTAACCTGTAGATCTTACTTAGAAAGTTTTTTCTTGCGTAGACCATTGGATGAATTTGAAAAATTTTATGTTGTCTACATCGGAAAGAACTTCATGGAACTGGGCCAACAGAGGGTACTTTCTGGAATACACAAATTGGTGTTCTGTAGATGCCGAAAAGGCCGCAGATTTTAGTCAAAGTTACTGCGCCTACTATAATAAAGACTTGAGATGTTGGAGGATGGAAAACTGCATTGAATTGAAAATTGGATTCATATGTCAAGCCAACATTGAGCAAATAACTCATGGAGGAGTCACTTACTTCTTTCACGAAAATATCAACATCAAACAAATGGAAGCTAAAAAAATCTGCGAAGAAAATGGCCACGTGTTGGCAACTATTGATGACCAAAGTACATACGACTTTATGTCATCAGAAATTTATCGAAGAAAGTCAGGTGTGTTCGATTCAATTCTTTTATGGATGAGATCATAACTTTTGATTTCTGCAGATTTTTGGATCGGTTTGGAACGATATGGTAATTCAATGAGTGGTTTCTTTTGGCGTTGGCCTAGTACTGGATATGACAGTTCTTTGTTCAAGTGGTGCAATGCTGATGTGGAAAAAGACACGAGTTTTTCTTGTGTTTATATGATCAAAGATGGGTGTTGGAATTCTGCAGACTGTGACCAAACACTAGTGTATAGTTTTATATGCGAAAACTCAGACAAGTCAAACGTTGCAATATCCACAACAGTGCGGTTCTATGGAAAAAAATTTCATTTCCACACACAAAAAGTGGATTATTTTCAAGCATATGAGAATTGTATTAAACGAAATCAGGAATTGATTGTTATTGATGACTGGGATCTTGATGAAAAAATTATTGATGAAGCAAAGAAAAGAAACATGAGTAAGTGTTGTTATAACTTTGCTATTTCAGTCATTGCAATTCTTACAATTTTAGATTTCTGGTTGGGTTTGAAAAATTTCTTTCAATGTTCAAGTGAAGAAAAGTTCTGGCATTGGAATAGAACGAACAAAGCTCTAAGCTATAGAAATTGGTGTCCAAATTACATCCCTCTTGTCAATGATTACTCGAAGAATTGCTGCGCTTATGTAGACAGTGAATCATTTTGTTGGAAAGTGTCTTCTTGTAACTCTCTTCAGATTGCTTACATGTGTGAAGAAGTGAGTAGTGTTAATACGTACAATCCCTACTGCCCACAAGTTGCAGATGTCTTGGAATATCTTGGAATGAGTTATTATTTTTATTCTTCTGAGCAACTCAACTTCATTGATGCATTTACAAAATGCAAACTTGAAAACCAAAATTTGTTGTCGATAGAAAATGAAGACATTGATAATTTCATTTCCAACCAAGTGCAGAAAGGACCTTTTGGTAGTACAATCTTCATCTTCGTTATTCGATTTACTTTTAATTCTTTATTCATTCTTTTAGGTTATTGGATTGGATTGAAAAATTTCTTTGACACGCACATTTCACACTGGCATTGGAATCACTCGGGAGCCTTGATTCAAAACCCCAACTGGTGCCCCAACATTTTAACTGTAGAACACTTTACTGAGCAAAGGTGTGGATATTTAAGCAAAGTAGGGTGCTGGAAGTCGGTAGATTGTAGTACCACATTAAACGGAGTAATTTGTCAAAAAAAACTGACAACCCCAACACCGACAAAACCACCAACTACAAATTACGAACCAATGCTGCAAGAATACATGAAAATCTATTCATCAGCATGCCCTGGGTTAAATCCATATTTAACCAGTTTTGGTGTATTGGCAAATGGCATGTGCGACGTACCGTGTAAAAAGAATGACAATTGTAGGAGTGAAACCTTACTCATTGAGTGTTGTCCTTGTATAGCGACAGGGTCCGAAAGAATCGTGCCTAGTTGTGTTTCAATCATAAAAAGCAGCTACTTGTGATGCTTATATCGTTAATTACACTATAAGCTTATATGTCAATAAAATTGTTAATAGAATATAATGACATTCACTTCATTTGTCATAATTTTAGACAGGTGGAATTTAACTAATGTAGTAAGACATTACAACCACATGCCAGATACTATAAACTATTTACAGTCACCTTTAAACCTTACACCTAAACACCCACACTTGCAATTCAAATTACTAACAAATAAGTTATACATTTGGATATTCAAGATATAAAATATAATTTCATTGTCATGTAAAATCATTAAACTATGATCCGGGATATCAATCTCTATACATGTTGATTCACTCTGTATTCAAGACGAGTGCAACACAAAAAAAAAATTATTCTCCTTTTTTAACCAATATTCAGTTTATATTATGTGTGAATGAAATTTACCAATATGGATTCAGAACTGTTTAAATGCATCATGCAAATGTGATGAGTAATGCAATAGCGCCAGAGATGTGTGCACAAACCAAAACATGAGACGAGACTTGCAGAACCATATACTATGAGGAATATAATGATCTCCTTAAGCTAAAACTAAAGCAAAGGTATTTAAAAAAAATTTCCTTTTTATTAAGAAATAAATGTCATTGAATTTTTAGGTCTGTGGTTGGGTCCATTTACAGGAAAAAACTATTGATTAATAATTTAGAGATAATTTATTTCGATTTGTTATTTCACATTTTAAAAATTAAAATGAACCACATTTGAATAGGTACAATCGCAATTCCCGGATGAGTGTTTTAAGCAGGTTCTAAAAATGAAAAACTTTATATTAAATTTCTGTATTGTGGAAAGGGCAGAGCTGCTTGATCGAAATTAGATGCAATTACATTAATATGTTACGACATGACACGTTCTAAGGTGTGAACCAATAGAATTTATCTAGTTTAATTTTTTAACACACACAGGAAAAATATTCACAGGGTGAATTAGTTTAAATCTATTGGTTATTTGTCTAATATCAATATCACTATTACCTTAATCTTTAGGTCGTTGGTTGAGGTGAGGTTTGTTATTTCAGAATATCTATTCTATTATTGTCCAATACTTTAGTTGGTAGAATGTAAGGTAATAAACCAAATACAAATGACCAAGCGAGAGTCTTCGTATCTACAGGTTAATATCACAGTTTGGATTTATTAGCTATAGGAAAGAACTATCGAAAAATAAAGTGATTTTAAAAGATATATGTTTTGCAGTACTTGAAGATTTTCTTCTCTCTCATTCTGAAGATACCGGTACCCAATTTCTATGGCATGTTGTATTTGTACTCATTTTTTTCGATGAAATTATTGTAGATGTAAGAACAAATTAGCAGATAAATTAAATGAATAAATTTCGAAAATAATTTTAACATTTAGAACTTCAGTAGATTTTAATTGACTAGAACATACGATTAAATCATATCATATATTAAACAGAATAAACAGGCGAAACATTTTCTGATCACGTGATAAAAATTACAACCAATCACAGGCGGCATTTTATTCTCTGCAGAGCATGCACGAAGCCGCCAAGGCGCCGTGCCGGCGCCAACCGACTCGATGTCAACGGCAAATTAAGCCAACGGCAAATTATATGCAGATATACAAGAAAACTAAACTAAAATTGCAGTAAGACGATCAATTTTTATGCTGAATCTGCGATAATATCTTACAATTAACCCTCGTTCAAACTGACTGACCAACTGTGACTGACTTGAATCGATGTCAACGGCAAATTAAGCCTAAGCCAACGGCAAATTATATGTAGATATACAAGAAAACTAAATTAAAATTGAAGTAAGTCGATTAATTTTTATGCTGAATCTGCGATAGTGTCGTACAATTAACCTTTGTTTCCGTTAAGAGGTAAAATTTTTCCCGGCTGTTGTTTAGTCGACGATTCGAAAATCTCGCATCTTTTTTTAATTTTAGGCCACATTAATATTTAAACACACGAATGCAAAAACGATGTTCACGGCAATACTACACGTGGAAAGGACAGGGCAAACGATAACTGTGGACGGTAATAAATCTAATTTTTTTTATCATTTGAAATTTAACTTCAGTTTTATTCTCTTAATAGCTCATCAAATATAACCAGGAGGAAGCCTGCTCAGTGTTTGACGTTTTGAATTTACTACGGAATTCGCACGCATCCAAAGGCTCTTTTAGAGGGCTAGCGATCGTTCATCGTGTTAATCATGGTGTCACGTGGGCGAAACCAGTCGCTAGCCTGATAAATGTAGCCAGAAGACCCGGACAAATAAACAGAGGGTCTAAAAGCGGTAAAGGTAGGACATTTTGTCCTCAAATTAAGTGTTACACATTAATTTTAAGGAGTATATTAGCGTGCACAAAATTTTGTGTTTCCTTAGATTAAAAAAATTCTTCAAAAGAATTTATTAGCAGGGGGAGTTTATATCAAGTTGTTTATGTGAAATTATACAACGATAAGACCATTTATTGGCTTTCTTAATTTTGAATAATGATTTTTTAGGCTGTAAATGCGAATTGTGGAACCAATGTACACTTGAGTGTGCTTAAACTTAAGAAATCCCAATTTGTGGATCTGCTCTGTAGGAGGAGTGACTTCAAATTACAATTTCAAGTCCTCCATTTGTTTTAATTCAACCTCTCCAAATTCTTTTAATATCTTTATCAATGAGGTCAATACCCTCATTTTTTATCAATGAGGTCAATACCCTCATTTTTTATCAATGAGGTCAATACCCTCATAAGGTTTTTTATTTTTTGATAAACTGCGTTTGAGTATGCAGTTAAAAAGTGATTTGTACAGTTTAAATTTGGTGTTGATCTCTTTCACACCATCGCCTAGAATACATAAATAAGTGAGTAATATAAGAAAAAGGGGACATACAAATAAATCTGGGTTAATGTTAATGATTGATTGGAATTGATTTATGTTGAATGTTTGGGGTATGTAAGGCTCCAGATTAGACAAAAATATTTTTACATTAGATATATTTCACCCTAAAATTTGGTATTTCAAATTTTGAAATATTGGGGATACATTACTCGCACCTAAACCATCTTGCAAGTCTTCTGGTTTGATATATTGCATTCACCACTTCTTGCAGTTATAATAACAGTATCTTTGGGATAGACTTTTTTAAACAGTAATGGCATAATCAATTTTCGTTTCTTTTGGGTTAATTCATCAAATCCATCCAGGATGATTAATGCACGAGTTTGTTTTGATTTAATTAATTTATTTAGATTTTTCACTTCCATTCCAGTAATTTTGGCCAAAGCTTCATCGATGCCTCCACCTGGTAAAGTTTTGAGAGGAATTTCAAATTCGAAGGTGGAACCATAATAAATACGATTTTCCTATAGCCCAGTCTCGTATACTAGTTTCTTGCTTATAGTTGTTTTGCCTTATCCAGGAGGTGCTTCAATTAGAATTCGGTTTTTGCGGTTTGATGATTTTGGCCATAAACCACAAGAAAGCAATTTTGCGTTGGGTTTTGGGAATATTTCTTCCACGTCGATGGGAGTTTGGTCTGATCCCAGTTGTAATTTCATGTAAAATTTGTCAAAGTCCATGCGCAAACCTTCGCTCAGCCATGATACTTGGGGTAAAGTTAGTTTCTTGTGCAGGTGCTTTACTATTTCCTTGCAGTACATCTGATTAAAAAAATAATAATTTTAAAATTGATATTTTAATGTTTATAATAAATTGATTACGTTGATTCTGCTGCAGGAGTTCAACTTCATCTGCCATTTTGGGTGTCTACATGTTTTATACAAATGAAAATACGATCATTATTTTCAATTGAAAATGCATCAACAGCTACAATACTTTGTTAAGGCGTTTTTCAGAGGGTTGGTTTTTGATTTGTAGACTAAACAGCAGATATCTATTGATCAGCAGATAAGATAAAGGAAATTGCGATGTTGAGAAATGTTTATTTTCTGATTTATTCATTAATCTCTTATTTTTGTCTTCTATAAACCCATGGAAGAATTTAAAACGTTAATCTTTATAATAACTTTATTGTGTATTTAAATTTGTAACACTCATTTTCACTATTATCCCACAGGCAATATTTTACAAACTCTGCATCAAAATTGTCTAAAGAGTTTCGAGTTACACAAAAAGTTGAGGCATCGCAGCAACTGATGGACACCTGTTTGAGGCGACATCTCTTAATCAAATGTAAAGTTTGATCTCCTTTGAATTCTTGCTTACACAACCAGATGTTTAAATGTTCTATGCGGAAACATTCAGCAACTTGATCCCAAAACTTATTATCATAGGGCTTACAAAAATATAGTACAACAAAATTGATTACGTTAATTTCACGATGAAACCGTTTACAATTTTCACGGATCCATTCTATATCGATTGGTGTAATCATTAAGAGAGAAATTTGACATGAAGTGAAAATACACATGTTAAAAAAGTTGCGGTATTTGCAAGTAACGTATCCGATCAATCTAAGAAACTCAACTTTGTAATTTAAAGAAATATAATAACGAGAACCACCTTGCCAAATGTCTTTAATTTCATTTTTAGGCAATTGTGAAAAATCAAGTTCGCAAATTTTTCTTCCGCATGTAGTTAAAATTTGTAATACCGAGACAAATTGCTCTGATTGTAAACATTCATCAATAATTATATCATTGTCATTTAGAGCTTCTTCGTACGTTATGAATCGTTTGATTTTACGATCGGATACGAACTTTATTAAATTTTTGGCTTCACTAGATGCAGAATGGCACATTAATTCATTTATTTTTAACCTTTTAGGGAACTGAAATGTTAGTAGCGCTAGTCGTTGATATGTAAGATGCTCCTTGCAAACGAGTTGGCATTCCTTTTGTGGAAGGGTGTTTATGATTATTAAAATTTTACCAACAATGACATGGTAGGTGGACAAATTTGCTGTGATAGGACAAACAATAATTAATTTGGATGCATTTATCTTGTGTGAATCATTAGAATTCACTTTTTTTTCAACATAGCCATTATGTTCAAATATCTCGACTACAGAATTATTTGAATCACTACGTATGTAATAAGTACTACATTCTCCCGAATTAAATAAGCCCCAGCCGATATTTGAAAGCCGATCATAACTTTCAAAAAAATTGGTAATTGAAATGTACGTCATTGAATTCATTAAATAATGTCCTCTATAAAGATGCGCGTACGGGGCGAGATAATTGAGTAATTTTTCTCGATTACATAAATTACAGAAAAAATAAAGGGTAAGAGGCATTTGTCTCGTATCTACATATTGAAAATAAAATTTCCTTATAGTGACTTCCACTTCGAAATTGCAAACAAAATTGTGCCATAAGTAATAAGCGACAAAAAATTCTAACATGGTTCGGTGAAAAGCTTCGAAATGCGATTTTCTGGAAAACATATCAATTTCTGTGTGTTTAATGAGAAATCCCAATTTGTGAATTTCCTCACAGATAGGAGTTGCGTCAAATTGTAAATTCAAGTCTTTCATTTGTCCAAATACTATTTCTCCAAAATTTCTTAATTTTGTTTGATACGCAAAATTATACGAACTCACATTTAAACTTGGATCTTGAAAAAGATCAATTTCTTCATATTTTTCTTCGTTCTTTGATAAACTGCGTTTCAGTATGCAGTTAAATAAAGATTTGTATAATTTAATTTTGGTGTTGATCTCCTCCACACCGTCACCAAATATACTGAGAAAAGTGAGTAATATGACAAAAAGAGGACATTCGAATAGCTGAGGGTTAATGTTAATTACTAACTGTAATCGGCTGATATTTACTTTGTTTGCAACACCAATTTTTAAATTGGACAAAAATGTTTCCACATTATTTGGATTTAAGCCTAAAATGCGGTATGTCGCATCTTGAAACTGTGGCATCAAGGCGGATTCCCCTAATGCGTTTTCAAGTTGTTTCTTCGTAATGTTGCATTCACCACTTCTTGATGTCATTATTACTGTAGCTTTAGGGTAATTTTTTTCAAACAGTAATGGCAGAATGAGTATCTTCTTACTTTCGGCCAATTCGTCATAGCCATCGAGGACAATTAAAACACGATCTCCGTTTGATTTAATCAGTGAGTGTACTCTGTTAATTGGCATTCCACAGATTTTTGATAGTGCTTCGTCTAAGCCTCCATTTGGTAAATTTTTGAGAGCTATTTTGAATGCAAGTTGATATTGCTGTAGATAAGGTTTTCCAAGAGCCCAATCGTACATAAGTTTTGTGCATATCGTTGTCTTTCCATATCCAGGTGGCGCTTCAATTAGGATTCGGTTTTTTACGGGTGATTTTCGCCAAAACAGAAGTGACATCCACCATGGCTCAGGTGAAGGAAAGATTTTTTCTATTTGGGTGGTTGTCTTGTCGGAATCCAATTCTAGTGTCATGTAAAACCTGTTAAAGTCCATTCCCAGTCCTTCGTTTAGCCATGCAACTTGAGGTATTGTCAGTTTCTTGTACAAATTCTTCAGAGTTGCTTTTATTTCGTCTTGTAATATAAAAAGCAGTGTTATATTTTTGATTTTGTGGGCGAATTGAAAAAACTTACGGTTGAAAAAAAAATTTAATATTTCTAGATTAAAGACTTGAAAGAAGACTTGAACTGTGTTTCTGTTGCCTATTAAAGGACGTGATTGTTTATTCGTTCTATGTAATTATATCAATTTTATACCTATGAGGTTTAGTGACGAATTCACTGGACTCCCTTGCAACGCGTCTAATTGGAAGAAAATTAATATCACAAAATGTTTTAGATACTTATTTCATTAATTACTTTGATTTTGCTCCAGGATTTCTTCTTTTTCGGGCATTTTTAACTTTCGTGATCTTTTAAGGTCAAGAAAGTTTATAAATTCAGTCCCCGGCCGCCACACGCGTATTAGTCATCACCTTCAATTGTCGTCGACAACAAGGACAAGCATCTATCTGTATGACGTCGTTTGCTAGTAAGCTTAGTCCAAAATGTTACGCTGTATAGCCGTACGGCCGTGGGGATGTGCGTTGTACGTAACGTGGTCAGGAACTTTGAGTATTGTTTCATCTTTTATGGAAAATGGTTACAACATTGCTGTAGAATTATTTAAAATCATTGGGAATTTTTAAAAGTACAGAAAACTTTACCTTTTAGGTCCTTTGTGTTGAAGGTTTGATTACTTCTTCAAGTTCTGATTAGATAAGACAAGTTGTTAGATAACACCAGTTGTTAATTTGCCAACTAATTCTGATAAACGAATAACACGCTTATATTCTTATAATTGTGATTATCCCTACTATTGTAAACAAGCCTAGTTCTTTGAAAAAAAAAAAAAAACATTTTAAAAACGAAACAGATGAGCAATTGGCTTAGAAAAAAATTTTTTTAAGTATTTATAACTGTAATAACAATAGAATAAAAAAAATACAGTCTGAATTTCAGTTTCGAAATACTCTCTATAGTTTGCAACAAGGAGGCACACTTGTCTCCTTTGT
>JAQGAS010001351.1:0-20959 GCA_034686365.1 Pachymerium ferrugineum | reverse complement strand
TTCAATTTCTTCAATTCACTCAGAAAACAATTTTTTTCGCACAGTGTGTATTGTTCGGCTGTTACACATGGTCTTTTAGGAACATTAATACTCTTATACTAAGTAAGTAAATAATCTATCAGTAAATATTGAGTCAGCTCTGTGTTATAATATTTAATCAGGTGTGCAGCCATACAAACATGAGCATAAACAAGGGACACCAATTCAAATTAAATACAATGTAACCCACAGTTTACTTTGTCCTTCCTTATGCAAACAATTTAATTTGTGTTGGGATGTACAAGTTAGGAATTTTAGTTTGCACTTTTTGTGGATATGAATTGGGTTTTTATGGCACTTTGGTCATGTTATACGCTTATACAAACAATTGTTGTCAATTGTAATTGTTTGTATAAGATAAAATTTTGAAGCATAAAGAATTCCGTAACATTACTTACAATGTATGTGGCATAAGATATCGTTGTTTTCTCTTCTAATAATACCAATATAAAGTCTTCGTATTTCCAAACTGTTCTTTCTTCGGGAACGAGTTGTACCTTTTTGGAATGAAATATAGTAATAATATATAATTATTACAAATACTGTCTTACCAAGACTATAAACTTAGGACAAACATCATTTTTAAATCCATCAAAAATTGCTTTGAATTCTGGGTAATTGTTTATCGAAAACATGCCATCTAAAAAGACAATATAACCTATTTAGCCCTGTATTCAAAGAATGTCTAAAACGTACCAGTTGTAATTCTGGTTGTCCGTCCATAGAATGCATTATACGAGTGCATTATCACTTTACTTGGTTTAGCAAATTTCTAAAAGCAAAATTTTGAACATAACATGTGAAATTTAAAAATTTAAAAATTTCGAAGTAGTAAGTTGTGCTTTATAAATATGTCGATTAAAATACACATTACCTGCGCAACTCGGACGTCCTTTAATATGTATTTGGAATCCGTATTGTCCAAAAGTTCAGTAATTTTTTTAGGTGGTTTACTGTTTATAAAAGCAGGCATTGGATTTATGCAATTTATTAAGCTGACGGTAATATTTATACTCTCCAGATATTTCATAAGATGATTACTACTGGTTGAATAGATCAAAACATCGGGTAATTTAAGAAGCGCATTGTCGTCCTCGTGTGTGTTAACAGCTACTGGGTATTGAAAGTAGCGATCAATTTGTTTTCCAACTTGGTAACAACATAGAGAAAAATTGCAGAGAAATAGTAGAAATAGAACGCATCTTCGAATTGTTGTTGTTGAAGAATCCATGATGTGGGTAATGCATGTCATTGATGCAGTTGTCGGTGTCGTGTAATCTTCAATGATGTTACGGACGTTATTCCTAAGATGACGTTTTGATTTCATAATTTTTTCCATTACTGTTACTTCTTAATTATAGCAAAATGAATTTAAATGTTTTTTTGTTTTTAAATCCTTCCGACCTCTTTCTGAGAAAGCAAACTGAGTAGAAGTTGGAGCTTTGGAGTTAAGTCGATCGAATAGTAAGGAATTATCTGTTGGCGTGTTTTGAGAAAAATTCTGTCAAGATAAGGAAATGTTTATGAAAAACGAAATGTTACAGTGATTTTAATGTTAGATTAGGTTCTTGCCTAGATGCAAAGATAGAAACTATTGGTTTTTTTGTCTATCAGATATGACTGCCCGCTCTGCCCGTTTCTTTTTCTGTGTCTTTTTGTTCGGCAGTTTAATTTAACTTAAAGTGTGGTTTTTCAGAATCATATGTTTTAATTTAAGTAGCGGTTAAGGAGAGGAAAGAAAATACAGGAAACGCCTTTTTGAGAAATCAGTTGATAACTTTTTATGACACAGTCTATTGTTACTCAAGGATGTTGTAAGTGAAAATTATATTGGTGTTAGGTTTTAAATTTTAAAAAAATTGTTCTCTTAAAACTTCTATTTCACTACTTGTTTGAAATTAACAATTAATTTGTTTTCCACCGAGGCCTAAAGTAAACTTTCTCATTCGTGGTCTATTCCATTAAGGCTCTTCTGACGTTTGAAATAATTGGGTCCATGAACGTTGAAGTAATACACGATGTATTTCTAGAAAAATTTAAAGTGCAAATTATCTTAATAAATAAAACTTATCATTAACTTTTGTTACGTTTTGAGTTCCAAATTAAACTAATCTGTTAGCAGCATCGAACATTTTGTGTCTAAAGTTTTAAGATCAAAATCTCCATAAAAGTAAAAATTGGTAAATCCTACACATAAAACCTGTAGTTCTTCGGAAAAGCATTATTTGATGATTTTTTTTTTGAATGCCTGAAAAGTTGTCTTTTCTGAGCTCTTAAAATAGACGGTAGCATTCACTTACTTGATTACATGTGTCACCTCCAGTTTGGATGAAAAAGATTTTTCAGAAAAACGTTTTGTTGGTTTTGGGTTCCGAATTTTTGGCTTTCCTAACTACAAGCTATAATTGAAAGACCGTTGATAAAGTAATGTAAAGTGTCCAATCAGTCTAATCTAGGGCCCAATAAAATAAATCGAGTTTTAATTAAGCAGTAACTGAAGGTACAATAAAATTTCTTACACAGCAAACATTTAAATCTAGAAGGTTTAACCTCCTTGCTTAAATTAAGCCGTACATCCCGGCAGACATTTTGAAAATAGGGCGTTGTAGTGCGACATGATTACTCCGCACGAATGTATGACGTAATACATGCGTATGCGCGTGCGCTAGTTTTGTCTTCGGTCAGTAATGAATTACGTCATTTTTCTCTCGTCTGCTCACAGACGTTAACTTCAATGGCGGACAAGTTTTAATGGCCTTAGGATAAATGTTTAGGTAAACTTGTTGTTCGTCGAATGTCTTGCAATATACCGTGTTACCGTGTTATTTTAAATGTCGCTAAAGTCTTATTTATATGTTAATAAATGTTTGGAATTTTTATTACAGTTTTGAAGCCTAACCTCAACGGCGCCATTCCTAAACAACTATTTCCTGAAGGTAAGACATTTTTAGCTCTGACTAGTTTATTTAGCTTTCACTGGTGCAACAGATTTAGAATTCAATTCAATGGGTTTTTAGAATAATAAATTTTTTAATTTTATAATTTGAATTTTAATTTAATTTTGAATGATTTAAGATTTGAGAACATGTGGTTATCAAAACGTAAAATAGAGATAATCGGGCACTTCTCATGGAGTCGGTTAAAGGTTCTGGAGCGTTGTAGCAACTCTTTTATGGGACGTTTCAGAAGAATTACTTTCAATTCCGAGAGCTCGCACTCTTTCTTTATTCCGGGGGGATCTGCTTGTTGAGTTGGGTGAGGTACAGCCTGGTAGGATTTCCCTTTTGGGACCGGTTCAGCTTCACTACGTTCCCTCTAGCAGTTGCGCGATTTGATGCTCAGATCGTGGTTGAGGCGCCATGATCTTGATGCTCTCGTTAGCAGTAGTTGGAGGTTGAATGTTTGTGGGGACTGTTCCAGGAATCAGAAGGACTTTCTGCAAGTGCGCTTGTACTTACTTGATTCCGGGTGGATCTGCTACGTTGAGTCAAGTTAGGTGTTTGAGCCCGGTTGTATTGTATTTTGACTGTTCGTTCATAACGTTCCTTTTTGTCACACGTGCGATTTGAGCGCGGATTGTACCTGCGAGCAATCTGTATAGCTCTCGTTCGGTGGTATAAAGTCGAATGTTTATAAAATGATGTCGCTTGTCAGCTCCTACTTTTAAACTTATTCTGTGGGTTGCTCTTGTTTTGTTGACTTCACACTCGTATTGAAATCAATCGAAAGTTTGGGGGGAAAAATTGAACCAGTTGGAATGCATAATACAAATTTATATTTTTAGCATTTTGCAGGGCCGAGATTTGTTAATGCGAAAGTTGGAAGTGTTTGTATTAAAATTTATAAATATTGCGAAACTTAAGTTTGCCTTACTCATTCAAAAATGGCATAAGTTATTCCCATTCCCAGAAGTTTCTAGTGCATTACTAAAATAATTCTTGTTATTTAGTCGTCACCAACAGAGTTCGTCAAGTATCTCGACACTTACGCTGGTCAAGGTGCTATAATGCAACCGCTAATTTCCACGGTTTTGTTACAACAGCTCCTGGACGTGAAAATGGATGAGCAAAAGACTTCCGTTTTGAAGGAGCCGAAAGAGGATAAGGTTTAATCTATACTGTGCAAATAAATTTAAATGCTAAAATTTTTTTTCTGTTTATATAGGAGAGATTTGGATTTCCTAAATCTCAGATGAATAATTCTACTGTGGCAGACACTCGTAGTTTGGTGAAAACGTTAGTTTGCGCCGTTAAAACGATTACATGTGGATTTGGGTAAAGTAGGAGGAGGTTAGTAATAATTTTAAATTAGTCTTCATAAAAAACAGAAATCAAATCATGTTGCGCAATTTTAGTTTTTATGTGCAAAATGGTGAAGTAATAATAAAAATTGTTCATAAAAGCATACAATTTTATCTTGTAATATTCACAAAGTTGCTGCAAGGTTGTGCGCCGAATGCCGATTAAATGAAACCGATTGATTTTTTTGACCAATCCCCGATCAGATTGGTCTTAAGAAAATTTTTCTAAGTAATTCTATTGATAAAGTAGCTTATTGATTTTTTTTCTTTTGGCTTAGATGCAAGTTTAGCACGAACGAAACACTTCCAACCGAAAGAGACTTTGGTATTCGTTCGCCCTGTCAAATATGCACTATAAGCATTGGACATTTACACTTTAAACGTTGGACCAATAATTCAATCCTAGCAACGAACTCTGCGTCAGTTTAATACAATACACAAACTGTTTATTATTAATGGTTCTAATTTTTGATTTTTTACATATTTTTAGGATGCAGTCAGAACTAAAGAAGAGAAAGAAGTTTTGGGTCCCTTTGCCGGCGTATTTGATATGATGAATTCAGCAACGTTCAGACAAGTTTTCTCTACCACATTTTAATTTTTTTTGAAGGGACATTTATTGATTTTTAATTTATTCTATACTACATGGTTGAACTTATTTATAAAAATTTAGGTCTGCAAATAGTTGCAACCATTTCTCAACTAAAGCCACCATGTCATTAATTTTTGCTGCTTTTTTAGTTGATTATTTATAAAGAGAATGGAAGATATGGGATGTAAGAACTAAATTAAATCATTTTTTTTTATATAAAAATTTCATTTTTTTTAGCTAATCTCCAGTGGTCAAATTTGTGGAAGTTACGATGGATTGTACCAAGAGTTCTTAACCTCTTTTGTCCAGTTCGCTTCAAGGTTTGATATTTAATATAATAAACAAACAATGAAACAATAATAATAATAAAAAAAAGGAATTTCAGGAATGAATTGTCTTAAAAGTGGATTGCTTACGACACAAAATTAAAGATTTATTTGTTGAGTTATGTCTGACTCCTATCATGTCTTCTCATGCGGATGGATCCATCGGTTTCGGCTCTTAATGGAAACATTAGTCAAGTACAAATAAAAATATAAAATGTAATTTAATTAAATTATGAATAGTAATTGATGTTTTGTTTTAAAGGGTCTGCGTACATTAAAATTGTGTGGTTTAGGACAACTTGCAACCAGACTTTCTCTTTGAAGAACCCTTCGTAACCCACCCGACAGTTTCGCTCGCGTATACTTCCGCGTTTTGGGAAAATTTGGAGGCGGAAATAAGAAGATGATGGTCAAACCCAGAAACACGAGTATAATAAAAGAGAAATCATTTGACATAGTATTACAGCTTATTTCCAAGATCATAAAACGCCAATTGAATTTTCAGTTGAAACGTAAAACTTGTAATGGCAACATTTAATTTGGTATTAATCTTTACAGGTAATTGAAACTGCTTGCAACACATTAAAATCAAACCAATATGAGCCTTATTAGCGTAAATATTGCTGGGAAGTGATACGATGAGGTGACAAACATCCAAGGTGGAGCTTATTACAAATAAGCCGACATGTATAAGTAACAGCATTGACTAGGATTTTCGTTGCTGCTGCACCGGTTAAAAAATTGCGAGCGTCAGTTTTGCACACATTAATTGCAGTAGTCAAACATTTCACTATGGTGAGTAAAGCGGTAAATTTGAAATTAGTGATTATTGACTTATTGAAATTTTAAAAAATATTTTTAGGTTTAGCCGACGACCACTGGTAAGCCAGTCAAAGACAATTAGTAGCTTGTCTACGAAAAATCTGGATTTCTTTACGAACATCAAGTATCTTCTCTCCTATGGGTTTCAGGAACAACATCGTAAAGCTGTTAGCGTTGACTTGCTATTATATTTGAAAAATTCGGCCGACTACATAAAACGGTCGCGTGGCCTAAAAGGTAGTTATGTGTAATGCATAATCGCACGCAACTCCCAAGGTAGGTGCCTTCTTAAAATTCTTTTGAGCAGTACAAAATAGTTAAACTCCGAACTCAACCAAAAGTTGTTTCCTTGATTTTGGAAGTTATTAACCATCTAATCTTTTATTAGCTAATATTAATTTACATCAGATATTGTATAGTATATAAAATCTAACACCTAATCACATACTGTCAACACTGTAATAGCTTTATATAATTTGTCGCCAGGACAGCTGGTACAACGAACGTCCCTGTGCCCGTACACGATATATCATTTTCTACGAAAAATGCAATTCACATATTATTCAAGTACATAAAATTTTAAGGGGACAGTCACACCTTTTGTCTGCCTGATTTTAATTAATAGGCACAAATATTTGACCCATGAATAACAAGTCGACCTTTCTTATTTATAAAAAAAGTGATTTTATCATATGGCATAGAACTGCAAACCATTCAATATTGAATTATTGCTAACTAAAAGTTTACTATGAACTTGCCATTTGTTTTTTTATCATGTCAGATTTTAGCATATACATATAACTGCAAACCAATAATAGAATTATATGATTAACTTTCTATTGTTTTTATATGCTACATCTGAGATGACTTAACAAATTCTCGCCCAATGTAAATCGCAATGATGGGATGCAAAAATGATCCCATATTTTAGTGAACATAAAACATGCTTTCGTTTGTGTCCAAGCAAACATATAAAATGACAGCAATTCGTCAATCTCATCCTCTAGTCAAGATTATTAATGGTTCATTAGTAGATCTTCCTGCACCTTCTAATCTATCATATATATGAAATTTTGGCTCTTTATTGGCCGTAAGACGTACAAGATAACAAATCTCAGCTTAGGTGTATACTTATAAAATGAAATTATACTAAAGGTTCTGTGTGGTACAAAAAGTTGGTGCTTAGTTGGTTTTAAAAGACATTTTTAAATATGTAAAAATGTAACGTTGTACTGTTAGTATATACCTGCCTTCATTGCCGGTTTTAAGCTTACATCTTCCACGACTAAGTTACTTCTTGTCAGTTGGCAATTCAACTTATCAAGAATTCAAATTGCACTACATTGCTCGAGTGTAAAGTGTTTATTGTGAAGTAATTTTCAGCAGTTAAAATGTTATTTTTTTTTAAATACATAGGTTCATCTTAATAACTTAATCTTATTTGTATTTTGCTTCATTGGTACAACGTACATTACGTGCTTAGTGTGAAAAATGAAATATTATTCTTGCAATTACTTAGATGGTTTTTTGCGCAGTGAAAAGTAATAGTCAGTAATTTCCACAACTCCAGTTATTGATATCCCCAAAACCATACCCAAAGTCGATCCAAAATTACAAAGTAAATCAATACTGGTGAAGCTAAAATTCTCTCTAATTATTTCCCTTCTATTCGATTCTAACAATATCCCTATGATTGTAGCTCCACCCGAAGCTTCGTTCCCCGGACTAACCACAGGGAGAAAACTATCATCGTTACACTTCTGTAAACAATTGCATTGCTTAGTTCTTTTGGCAGTTGCGTACGCCTGTAAATAAGCAGATCGTGTTTGCTTTGCAGTAGTTGAAGTTGCACATTTGGGTAACGAACTATTTTTCATAAAGGGCAAACTGAAAATATATTTTTAAAATCACTAAACTTTATCAACACTATTAGAATTGTACCTGCAATTTATTAAGCTTTCAAAAATGCGTTTCTTACAGCTGCTCATGCATTGTGCAATTTCTTCTGGGTCTTTACAAGGTTTAGTTGGTGTATTCATTCGTCTAACCTGACGTGATATATTCAATTTTGTTTTTTTAAGAATTAAATTAAATTAAATACTTAACTGATTGCCTGCGTAAAATTACGGCAGTTTGTAGGCCACATTCAACAGAAATTTGTTGGTTGATGTTAAAAAAGTCAAATGGTTGGATTAGAAAAACCTTATACACATACAATTAAGTGAGGATATGAAACTAACTACAACTGTATGAAATGTTTTACTTTAAATTCGCAAGGAGGGCAGTCTTGGCTTCGATGTTGAGTTGCCAGTTTATGTGAGCTGTAAACACTGCTGTAGACAGCAGCATCTGCAGTATAAATGAAACTTAGTTTTAACTCTGGTTGTAGAAAACATTTACCTCGCTGAATTAAACTGCATGTGCCTAAAACAGTAGCATAATTGTGAGTCCAGTTTTGCTTCTCCTCTTCTCTGAAGTGGATGTGCTACAAGAAAAAGAGGAGGGAGCTATGAACTATGAAAAAATGAACACCTAAAATAATCCCTAATTTGAGAGTAATATTTGGGTGTGATTAATCTAAATGCAACTTGTGCCAAGTTACTACATTAAATAATACGATCTCTTGGTTAGTTCAACTTAAGAACGTTTGATTACAGTAATAACTACAACGTACTTTTTCAATTATAGACATGTCAACAAAATCTTTATGCCAGTCCATTTTTTCCCAAATAGTATCGACATCCGTGTAATCAATCAAGTCATAAATATCAATATTCTTGCATTTGTCTTTGAAGTCCATGAAAGGTTTCAGATTTCGATTGATATATGCTTTAAAGCGAAATCCATGAATGCAGAAAACCGTGTCAGGAATTTTAACGTACGTGTCTTCTTTAACTTCAACACTTGTATAAACTGGATATGACACGTAGTAATTTAAAATTCTTATTAACTGTAAACAGCAGATTATTGAAGCAAACGACAAAATAAAAAACCAGAAAATACGCTTCGACATCCCATTTCGTTTGGTCAGGAATTGCAAACCAGGAACTTCAAAGGATGGTGGAATTTCCTTACGAATGATTGTCAAACACCGTTCGCGTATGGGAGTGTACGGTAAATGGTTGTTTTTCCGCGTTGCCTGCTTTTTTCGAAATAATGTCACAATCATTTCTACAATGTTCAGAAAGCAAAGTCCAAGATACAATCCCAGGTTTCCTCCTATGTCGCACAGCAGAGATACGAAACTGTACACTAAGCGTTCTTCGGGAATACGAACTTGCTTTTCCGCCAGTCGTAAATGCAAATAGTTGTAACCTGTCTTTTCAGGAGTAATATATGACCTGTAAATGATGTTGTTACATATTCTTGGGCAGTTGCATTTTTTCACGGGGTTAGTCAATCTAAAAACGTGTGTGTATTCTTTGGCTGCATCATGCAGACCTGGTGTTCCGGTCATGCAATCAGGCTTATTGTTTTCTTCGATTTCAAGCAACCTTCAAAGTAAACGATTAATTTTTTCATAGTTAAATTTCTTTGACATAACTGACCTGCATGAAAAATTCAATTTCTTCAGTTCTCTAAGAAAACAATTTTTTTCGCAGAGTGTGAATTCTTGGGCTGTTATACATGGTCGTTTAGGTACATTAATATTCTTGTACTAAGTAATAGCATAATGCATAAGAATAAATATGTTTGTGTTACAACAATTTTGAAAAATTAATGAAGTTATAATAGTGAGGTTGCGCAGCACATTTGTTATGTTTTAACCGTCACTTTATATCAACAGTTGTTTAATTTTACTTACTATTTGCGTGGAATAAAATATAGTTGTTTCGTCTTGTAAGGCTACAAAGTCAAAGTCTTCGTATTTCCAAATTGTTCTGCCTTCAGGAATGATTTTCACCTATTTGAAATGAAACTAATGGTAGTAATAATACAATAATAAATACTATCTTACTAAAGCAAAAAATTGAGGACAAAAATCATTTTTAAATCCATTAAAAATTGCTTTGAATTCTGGGTAATTGTTTATCGAAAACGTGCCATCTGAAACGACAATGTTACGTATTTAGCCCTGCATTCAAAGAATATACAATAGCAACTTACTAGTTGTAATTTTGGTTGTCCGCCCATAAAATGCATTGTACGAGTCCATCATCACTTTAATTGGTTTTGAAAATTTCTGAAAGCAAAAATGTAGGCATAACACATATAGAAAATTTAAAACTTTCGAGTGCAGGCACATGTCAAAATCAGGTTCGTCAGTCGACCTCTCTTACTTATAAAAAAAATGATTATGTCATATACGTAGAACTGCAAACCATTCAATATTGGATTATTGCTAACTAAAAGTTACTATGAATTTGCCATTTTTTTTTAGATAACTTCTAAATTCTTGCCCAATATAAATCCAGGATTGGATGCATAGTGACCCCATGTTTTAGTTAAAATTCTAAATTACTCTAAAGACCGAGTGGTCTTCAATGACAAAAAAATTATCTCAATATGATTAAATTTTGAGTGCAAAAAGTTAATCATGTCAGATTTTAGCACATGCATAATTGCAAACCATTCAATAACAAATTATTGCAAAGTAGAATTCTAGGATTTACTTTCCCTTGATTTTATGCGCTACATCTGAGGTAACTTAAGTTCTCGCCCAATGTAAATCACAATGATGGGATGCAAAAATGATCCATAATACATGTGTGAACATAATACATATGCTTTGATTTGTGTAAGTTGTGCTTTAGAATATAAACATATAGCCATTAATGATTAAAACACTTATTACTTGATCAATCCGGACGTCTTTTAATATGTATTTTGCATCCATATAGTCGTAAAGTTCAGTGAGTTTTTTGGGTGGTTTATTTTCCATAAAAGCAGCCATTGGATGTATGCAATTTATAAAGCTGACAGTAATATTTATACTCTCCAGATATTTCATAAGATGGTTACTACTAGTTGAATAGATCAAAACATTGGGTAATTTAAGAAACGCATTGTCATCCTCGTGTATGTCAACAGCAACTGGGTATTGAAAGTAACGATCAATTTGTTTCCCAACTTGGTAACAACATAGAGAAAAATTGCAGAGAAATAGTAGAAATAAAATGCATCTTCGAATTGTTGTTTTTGAAGAATCCATCATGTGGGTAATGCATGTCATTGCCGCAGTTGTCGGTTTCGTGTAATCTTCAATGCCGTTACGGACGTTATTCCGAAGATGACGCCGTTTAGATTTTACAATTTTTTTCATTACTGTTACTTCTTAATTACAGCAAAATGAGTTTAAGTGTTTTTTTTGTTTTTAAATCTTTCCGACCTCTTTCTGAGAAAGCAAACTGAGTAGAAGTTGGAGCTTTGGAGTTAAGTCGATCGAATAGTAAGGAATTATCTGTTGGCGTGTTTTTAGGTTTAATTTCGACCTAGTTTGACATATCCCAATGTTCTTTTGTAATTGAATGTTAATAAATATACCATGTAAGTGGGTACTTACAGTTGTTTCACCACGTACTTCCAGTTAATTGATGAATAACGGTTGAACTTGCTGCTTCTATTTCAGTTTCAGAAACCATAGTGTTTTGAACTTTGTCTTTTGTTGTTACATTCTGAAGAAACTAGCAACCAGTTTCGTGTATTTAACTTAAAGCAAACTTAAAAATCGTGCGTGTGTATCTACAGATGTCACGTTGACATGTTATTAACTTCATAAACATAATTTAGCAATATAAAAATGTTTCTATTTTGAATATTTTTTGAGTAGAAGGTTATTATTCACTATTAGGCACACGTTAATTGAAATACGTACTATAAACATGTCAGTTAAAAGCCACCGCGCAAGTAAATAATAAATTATACAAATTTCAATTTAGATTTGAGCAGTTGAGAACTTTTAAATTGAAATGCCAAGTTTGACTGTCACTTTACTCAACAAAAATTAATTTTTATTTTTTAATATTTGTTTACTAAACATTAAATTAAGAGCAATAAACTTCTCTAGCAATGTCGGTAACGTTAAAATATCTTGTTTTTAAATAATTTATTTGTAATAAAATGATAATCTTAAGTTCATTACAATTATCTTTCTGTGTGCGTAAAGAAAAACTGTAATTGTAACTATAAAGATAAGAAATTTTTCTGGGGAAAGCAAAATGCAGTTACAATGATGTTAATGTTAGATTAGGTTCTTGTGCTCAGATAGAAACTATTGGGGTTTTTTCTCTATCAGTTGTGTCTGCCGGTTTTTTTTTTTCTGGGTCTTTTTATCGGCAGTTTAATTTAACTTATTGACTACTACACTCAGTTACTGAATTCGAAATTACGCGAAATAAATTGCTTTTTCTATAACATAGTCATTTTCCAGTTGATTTTGCCATTCCGTAAGACGTACAAGATGATGACAAATCTCAGCTTAGGTCTATAGTTATAAAATGAAATTATACCAAAGGTTCTGTGGGGTACAAAACGTTGGTGCTTAGTTGGCTTTAAAAGACATTTTTAAATATGTAAAAATGTTATGTTCTGCTTAGTATACTACTTGTACCTGCCTTCATTACCAGTTTTAAGCTTATACCTTCCGCGAGTAAATAAAAGTTACTTCTTGTCAGTTGGCAATTCAACTTATCTAGAATTCAAATTGGACTACATTGCTTGAGTGTTTGTTATGAAAAAATTTTCAGCAGTTAAAAAGTTATCTTTTTTAAATCTTAATAACTTAGTCTTATTTGTGTATTTTGCTTCATTGGTATACAATGTACATAACGTGCTTACTTGTTAGTGTGAAAATGAAATATTATTCTTGCAATTACTTAGATGGTTTTTTGCGCAGTGAAAAGTAATAGTCAGTAATTTCCACAACTCCAGTTATTGATATCTCCAAAACCATACCTAAAGTCGATCCAAAATTACAAAGTAAATCAATACTGGTGAAACTAAAATTCTCTCTAATTATTTCCCTTCTATTCGATTCTAATAATACGCCTATGATTGTGGCTCCACCCGAAGCTTCGATCCCTGGACTAACTAAAGGGAGAAAACTATCATCGTTACACTTCTGTAAACAATTGCATTGCTCAGTTGTTTTGGCAGTTGCGTATGCCTGTAAATAAGCAGATCGTGTTTGCTTTGCAGTAGTTGAAGTTGCACATTTGGGTAACGAACTATTTTTCATAAACGGTAAACTGAAAATATATTTTTAAAATCACGACAGTTTATCAACACTATTGAGGATTGATTGTACCTGCAATTTATTAAGCTTTCATAAATGCGATTCTTACAGCTGCTCATGCATTGTGCAACTTCTTCTGGGTCTTTACAAGGTTTAGTTGGTGTATTCATTCGTATAACCTGACATAATAAATTCAAAGTTTGTTTTTCGAAGAATTAGATGAAATACTTAACTGATTGCCTGCGTAATTTTACGATAGTCTGAAGTCCACATTCAACAGAAATTTGTTGGTTGATGTTAAAAAAGTCAAATGGTTGGATTAGAAAAACCTTATACACATACAATTAAGTGAGGATATAAAACTAATTACAACTGTATGAAATGTTTTACTTTAAATTCGCAAGGAGGGCAGTCTTGGCTTGGGTGTTGAGTTGTCAATTTATGTGAGCTGTAAACACTGTTGTAGACAGCAGCATCTGCAGCAGCATAAATGAAGTTTAGTTTTAACGCTGGTCGTAGAAAACATTTACCTCGCTGAATTAAACTGCATGTGCCTAAAACAGTAGCATAATTGTGAGTCCAGTTTTGTTTCTCTTCTTCTCTGAAGTGGATGTGCTATAGGAAGAGTGTAAAAATGAACTCTTTAAAATCAATTCTTAATTGAAAGTAATATGTGCTTGAATGCAATTGTTGCAATAAAACATCCAGATCCCTTGTTAGTTCAATACAAAAAAAGTTTTAACTAAAAATAACTGCCAAATAATTGAGACTAATAACAACCTACTTTATCAATTGCCTTCAAGTCAACTAAATCTTGATGCCAGTCCATTTTTTTCCAAATAGTATCGACATCCATATAATCGATCAAGTCATAAATATCGATTTCCTTGCATTCTTTGAACTTCTTGAAAGATTTTAGATTTCGTTTGATATAAGCTTTAAAGCGAAAACCATGAATGCAGAAAACAGTATCCGGAATTTTAATAACTGTATATTCTATAATTTCCACACTTGTGTAGACTGGATAGGACAAGTAGTAATTTAATCTACTTATTAACTGTAAACAGCAAATTATTGAAGCAAATGACAAAATTAAAAACCAGAAAATACGTTTCGACATCTCATTTCGTTTTGTCAGGAATTGCAAACCAGGAACTTCAAATGATGGTGGAATTTCTTTACGAATGATTGTCAAACACCGTTCGCGTATGGGGGTGTACGATAAATGGTTGTTTTTCCGCATTGCCTGCTTTTTTGGAAATAATGTCACAATCATTTCTACAAAGTTAAGACAGCCAAGCCCGAGATAGATTCCCAGGTTTCCTCCTATGTCGCATAGTAGAGATACGAAACTGTATACGAAGCGTTCTTCGGCAATACGAACTTGCTTTTGCATAACTCGTAAATGTAAATAGTTGAACCCTGTCTTTTCAGGAGTAATATATGACCTGTAGATGATATCGTTACATACTCTTGGGCAGTTGCATTTTTTCACAGGGTTAGTCATCCTATAAACGTTTGCATATTTGTTGGCTACATCATGTAAACCTGGTGTTCCGGTCATGCAAACAGGCTTTTTGTTTTGTTCTATTTCAAGCAACCTGCAAAACAAACGATTAATTTTTTAGTTGTTAAATTTTTTTTTACGTAACTGACCTGCAAGAAAAATTCAATTTCTTCAATTCACTTAGAAAACAATTGGTTTCGCATAGTGTATATTGTTTGGCCGATACACATGGTCTTTTAGGTACATTAATACCCTTATACTAAGTAATGAAATAATTGTATCAAAATAGAAGGCTATCATACCAACCAACAAATTGTTTGCATAACCGTAATATTACTTACTATATACGTGGAATAAAATATTGTTGTTTCGTCTTGTAAGACTACAAATTGAAAGTCTTCGTATTTCCAAATTGTTCTGTCTTCAGGAACGATTTGCACCTGTTTGAAAAAAAAAACTAATAGTAATATATATATAATAATTATCGGTGCATTCAAAAATTAAACTACGTCATTATTACTGATTTGCTGTAGAAGTCAGTCAACATTTGTGACGTTTGGTATTTGAATGCACCTTATGAAAACTATCTTACAAAGGCAAAAAATTGAGGACAAACATCATTTTTAAATCCATTAAAAATTGCTTTGAATTCTGGGTAATTGTTTATCGAAAACATGCCATCTGAAACGTATTTAGCCCTGTATTCAAAGAATATGCAATTGATAGCAACTTACTAGTTGTAATTTTGGTTGTCCGCCCATAAAATGCATTGTACGAGTCCATCATCACTTTACTTGATTTTGAAAATTTCTGAAAGCAAAAATGTAGGCATAACACATAAGCTTATATGAAAATTTAAAACTTTCTAGTGCAGACAGTTTATCGTGTCAAAATTATGTTCGTCAGTCGACCTCTCTTATTTATAGAACTGCAAACGCATAGAACTGCAAACCATTCAATATCGAATTATTGCTAACTAAAATTTTACTATTAACTTGCCATTTTTTTTAGATAACTTATAAATTCTTGCCCAATATAAACCAGGGCTAGGATGCATAGTGAACCCATGTTTTGGTTTAAACTCTAAATTACTGCAGTGATCTTTAATGACTAAAAAATGATCACAATATGATTAAATTTCGAGTGCAAAAAGTTAATCATGTCAGATTTTAGCAAATGCATGTAACTGCAAACCATTCAATAATAGAATTCTGTGATCAACTTTCCTATATGCTACATCTGAGATAACTTAAATTCTCTCCCTATGTAAATCACAATGATAGGATGCAAAAATGATCCCATATTTTAGTGAACATAATACATGCATTGTTTGTGTAAGTTGTGCTTTATAAACATATATCGATTTAAACACTTATTACCTGATCAAATCGGACGTCTTTTAATACGTATTTTGCATCCATATGGTCATAAAGTTCAGTGACTTTTTTGGGTGGTTTACTTTCCTTAAAAGCATACGATGTATGCAATTTATAAAGCTGACAGTAATATTTATACTTTCCAGATATTTCATAAGATGATTACTACTGGTTGAATAGATCAAAACAGTGGGTAATTTAAGAAACGCATTGTCGTCCTCGTGTATGTCAACAGCAACTGGGTATTGAAAGTAACGATCAATTTGTTTTCCAACCTGGTAACAACATAGAGAAAAATTGCAGAGAAATAGTAGAAATAAAATGCATCTTCGAATGTTTGTTGTTGAAGAATCCATGATGTGGGTAATGCATGTCATTGCTGAAGTTGTCGGTTCCTTGTAATCTTCAATGATGTTACGGGCAATATGCTGAAGATGACGTTTAGATTTTATAATTTTCATGCTTCTTCTTAATTATGGCGAAATGTAAATCAGATTTAAAATGTTCTTTTATAAACTATCCGATCATAGGCTGAGAAACCGAGCTGAGAGAAGTTCGTAGCTTTGCAGTTAAGTGGATCGAATAATAAGGAATTATCTGTTGGCGTATTTTGAGAAAATTCTGTTAAGGGTGAGGAAGTGTTTTATGAAAACGAAATGTTACAGGATATGTTAGATTAGGTTCTTGTAGAGGTTTGCTTGCGTTGGTAATGAATGAATAACGGTTGTACTTGCTTGCATTGTTTCAGTCTAAGAGGCCATAGTGAGCTGTGTTGAATTTGTCTTTGGTTGTTATTATGTACTGAAGAAACTAGCAACCGGTTGCATGTACTGTGTTTGTATTACTGCACACGTAAAAATCTTGCGTGTGTACCCATTGATTTTTTTCTACGTTGACATATGTTGACACATTGACATGTTGCAATACAAAAATATTCTATTTTGAATATTTTTGAGTAGAAGGTTGTTATTCACTATTGGCACACGTTTATTGAAATATGTAAAAGCCACCGTGCAAGTAAATAATAAATTGTACAAATTTCCAAATTTAGATTTGAGCAGTTGAGCACTTTTAAATTGAAATGCCAAGTTTGACTGTAGCTTTACTCAACAAAAATTAATTTCTATTTTTTTAATATTTGGTTATTAACATTAAATTAAGAGCAATACATGTAAACTTCTCTACCAATGTCGGTAACGTTAAGACTTGTTTTTAAATAAATTATTTATCTATTTATCTTTAATTATCTTAAGCTCATTACAATTTAAGCGCTGATTAATATAATCAAACGAAAAATTTGCCCATGTATTGATTGGGGCGATGACGCTTCGGCAGTTCTAATAATAACCGCAGTAGTAATGATTCCATCTGGTAGTACCGAAGCGCCACCATTGACATAATAACTATCAAAAATACTACAATTTTCATCAAAAAAGAAAGAAAAGAGTTATGATTTCTATATTTACTAAAAAAAATTTTGACACACAAATGCATATAGAAAAACATATCAACTTCAAAGATGGTGCAACAATATTTCCATTTCCGTTTTGCGAAGCATTTTTCATGTGCTGATCATTCAATTCTATTTCATTATTTACGTGCTTGGGATAACGTTTTCTTATGTATTTCATCAATTTACATGTTTTAACTAATGTGTTTTGTATTGGGTGTACACAAACCCATTGATCTCCCACAATCATGGCCGACAAACTTTTCTTATAGTAACTTTTTTTCCCCGGATGATAAATCGTAAATGAAAAGTAGGACCGTGTTATGTCAATTACGACATAACCAGTTATTTCCTCTTCCGTATAGAAATGGAAAATATGGTTCGCATGATCGTCAACGGTTATATTACCATGAAACATGAACATTTCGTGAGGTTTTGCAATACTGATATGTAAATACTCGGCTGGGATTTTTCCATATGTGAGCACTACATTCTTTGTGTCGACTTGTATATCTTTAAAGGGTGGGTTACTTACAGTTTGCACGAGTTCGCTTTTAACTTCACGTCTTAATAAACCGTGCGAATATTGATACTGGACAGCAGAAATACTGTAATCGATTTCCGTATTTGAACATCTGTGGTTAATCAAAGTGAAATGTTTAACAAGCTCCGTTTTGTTGAATATAAAGTCTTGTCCATTCGTCCTCTTTTTGAACCATCCTATAAAAAACTTAAGCTGGTTATTTCAATATTAAATATTATTTAAGGTGTTACCTAATTTCTTGACATTCCATTCTTTAACATTGTTTAACTCGACATTTGTTCTCCAGTTTTTTGTGCCATTTTCCGCGAAAATCCATTGATTATCGAATGCAGGGTTTAATATTGGATCTATTTCGTGTATTTCGTGTATGACGAAATTTTTCTCAATAATTACTCTCTTGATGTTTCTTGGTATCGTCAATGTGTAATTTGTTGATTCAGTTTTGAAGTTGAAGGTGTAGGCAATTTGTCTAGTAGTAGGGTTCAACTTAACAGCACGCATTATGGCTGCTTTTTGATTTTTTTGAACTTGTATCTTGCAAATTATCATAGCGTCTATTGAACTAGGACATTTATCAATCTTAGATGCACTTTCGCAGTAAATTAAAGTTTGATTTTCAGTTGAAGGACAAGGGTTGCATGAGCAAGTACAAGAGACGTTTATTTGAGGCGTTGAAAAGTAGTATGTTTCTTCGACATGGATGGTTTCTTTAACGGCTAAAAGTGTTATAGTAATTGGTTCTGGATAGCTAAACGTGTGTGATGAGCCCAAATATTGGAAGTAGTTGGGTTTCTGAGTTGAACAGAGTAACGTACAGAACACCAACAATTGTAAACGAAAGAGCAACTTTGGTCTGCGATGATCATCTATAAAATACAAGTTTTAGGAATTTGATTTTAAACAAGAAACTAGACGAATTCTGGTTCTCGTTTTAAGTGAAAAAAAATACAGTTTGAAGAAATAGTGCTTTTACCAATTATGCACAAATATAACCTGAATTTGTGCAAGAGAATTCTATATGTTTTGACACGACAGTGTAGGAACTGTCTACACTTTTCACTGTAGATTAAGATTTCAAATTAGTGTAATCAGATGTAATTCTTAACAAGACTTTAGCGAGAACCAAATGACAAATTACTCACTCATAATAGCTGTAGGAACATGTTCGGTGAGACGATATCTGACAAAATGTAATGAAATACTTAATCGTAATTGATGCGGAAGTAAAATTAATGACATTGCGTGTATGTATGATATCACTAATTAAATATTGATTAACGCTTATTCGGGATTTTCCAGATCACATATCAGATCAGAAGTATTAGTTAGTTCTATTTGAATTTAATATCATTTGCGAATTCTCTATTGATTTTTAAAATTATTATTATTAAAATATAGATTAGACGCGTTTACGTTATCATTTTAACCAGGAACATGCAAAAATAACATCTTACACAGTTAAAGAAAAAAAATATTTTATTACCTGTTCCAGGTAGGTGTGCACATCACATGAACTGTATCAATATTTTTTGATAATTATTTATCAAAAAAAAAAAAGAATGCCAAGGGATTTTTCAGACCGCTGGGTTCGGTTGTTTGATTGGATGACAGAGTACTTACGATTGTTTTTATAGTAAGTAATTGAATTGAGATATAATATACACAATAAAAAAGCGGAAGTTTAGGGATTGTCATCATATATTTTGATGATATATTTTATTAATTAATCAGTCACATATTCGATATTTTTTGTAAGTAATATATACAAATTACATATAATAGGAAATTTGCTTTCTAGTAGTTTAAAACGTTTGAGATAATGCTTTATTTTACAAATTCCAAAAAAAATTTTTAATACCCACAATTTTTACAATGTGATACAGAAAAGAGATTCAACCCCTCCGAATTAACTTTGGAATTAATAGCACATACTTTCTACATTAATTACTAGCAATACAATTATTGAAATTAAAATAATGGAAAACCAGGGTGAAATCATTGAACTTAAACTCACATTACTAATGACCCGTTCCTTCGTTAAACCTTCCACATTTACCAATACAACTTGCGTCTTGCAAGGAGGTTCTTGGAATGCTTCTTCTTCAAACTTGGTAAAACGACAAGTTGTTTTGGACACATTTCTAAATGGATGCAAACAAATCCATTGATCACTCGCAATTTCAGCTGACAAGCGATGGTGATAAGTTTTCTCTCGACCATCGTGATAAAATGAAAGTGAATGAACAATTTTACTGGGATACCCAATCTGCACTATTATTAAATCACTAGTCTTTTCCAAAACTTTAATATTAACAACCCGATTATTATAACGATCGAGAACGATTGTCGATTTAAATCTGAAACTCTCTTTTGAATTAATTACAAATATATGTACTGATTTTGCAAGTACTTTAGAGTAGGAAAGTTTAAATAGTTTGTTGGGTAAATCGACAATAACATCATCAATTGGAAAACCAGACACGTGTTGTAAGGAATGGCCTTCGAGCTCCCTTTGTAGGAGTCCGTTGGAATTATAATAATTGACAGCATCGAGGTGATAATGACAGCCTTCGTGAATTACTCGAAATTTTTGTAATAACTCGGTTTCGTTATAGATGAGCGTGTCGTCCGTCTGATTACGTTTACACCAACCTTAGATTTTTATTGAGTTTTTAATAAGAAAAATATATGAGTAATTATTATTACCTAATTTTTCCGCTTTCCATTCGTCCATTTCATTTACTGGAGCTGAAGTCCTGAAGTTCTTGGAGCCGTTATTTGCGTAGAACCATTCGTAGGCGAATAGTGGATTGAAAACGGGATTTTCTT
>JAQGAS010001350.1:0-20973 GCA_034686365.1 Pachymerium ferrugineum | reverse complement strand
TCAAAAATATAATAATCTTACTTGTCATGAAACACTTTCCAGACCACCTGAGCATCTTTGGTAGCAGTTGATAACAGAGTAACACCTTTTGATTTAGCAAACATATGAACTCCATTCAAAGATCCAACCACAGGGAACGGCAACTATAAAAGAAAAAAAAATTAAAAACATTTCAAGAATGTTTTGGTGAATTATTAACAACTTCCTGAACTCCTCACTCCCACTCTACCATTTTTAAGTGGCCATTCCTTTAAAGCTACAAATGAGCACCTTTCAAACATCAGCTAACTTTAATTTATTGCAACCAATTCAGGTTAACATTCCTCTGGCTAAACACTTTTTTTTTCCAATTTTGCTCTGATTCCGTAAGCTGTTCTATATTTTATAAAAGTTCAAAATTCTAAGTCTACACAAAAAGGATTTTCTACCATAAACATGTCATTCAAAAGAGTTCCCCACCCAAAAACAAATTCCCAATAATTTACACCTGCCTGAAAACAGTTTGAAACTTGTACTTTATGTTCTATACTGGCACAATGGGGCCAATTTGAAGATCCCTACAGGGAAATGCTTAAAGGCTAAACATGGTATCTGGGTCCCAAACTAGTCATTAGCATTCCAGGGTTGAAATACCATCAGATACCTCCAATACCCTGCAGGAGAGAGAGAGTCAGAGAGAAAAAAAAGCATTTGGAAAATCACCCCTTCAAAATGGGCAGGGATTTGGGACCTTGAACAACACCTACATCCTCAGGTGAACTATTTTTTCTCTCATATACCTTGAAGAAAAAAATTCCCACGCTTTATTTTTTACTAACCAGTAAAATAAGTTCAAATCAGATTAGAAAGGTCATTTAAGTAATTATGGAATTAATTGAAGTAGGTCAAAATGCCCTCACCTTGTTGATTTTACTTTATTTGCTCAATTGTGGTGAGATTATCAAGGTAATCCTTTGTTCATTCGTCCTTTGTATGGGAAATATAAATTATGGGCCTGTTTATATGTAATTACCACCAAGTTAGGCTCAATGGGCTTTCCTTGGGTAATTATATATTGAAAATTGCGAATAAACTTGAGCTTCAAAGTGCAAAAAGGAAGCAGTTAAGTGTTGTTGTTGTAGAAAAAAATGGTTCATTCAAGAAGAGACTCTCATGGAGCACAAGGAAGTAGAGGAAACAGATCAAGGGATTAAGGTTTATAAAAAAATTTGAAAAATTGTAGAAAAAAAGTAATAAAACAATTTGCTGTTTTAAATTATAATTCTGCAATAAGTTATTACCTTTTATAATTCTACAATTAATATTTTTTATGAAATCTTAGGTTAAAATTAATTTCTTATTAACTACTTTCTTCACACTTGAGCTCCCTCACAACTTTCCTCATTATTTCTTATTCATTCAATATGTGGGAAAAGCAGTAGAAGGTCATAAACTTAACCCTCTACAACTTAGATAAAAAAAAAAATAATTCAATGACCACTACAAAAAATAAACATTTTTTTTCACTTCAAAAATGTGCAACACTTGATTGCACACATTTTAGCAATCGCATCTGGTGTAAAAATCTGCCCATAAAAAAATCCATAAAGTTACATTCAACTCTCATTCTCACAATTTGTACAACTTGTTTCTGTCATTTGAGAACACACCTATCTATGTTATGACATTACACCGCAGCGTTTTGACTCCCCCAGTGGAATCATTAACTCTGTTTAGGGTGCCTGACCTTTCCTGGGGTCTTTCGGACTCACTGTAATTTATTTACTTACCGTTTTTAAGTCTCCAATCTTCCTTGTGAAGAGTGGGACACCTCCGGCTGCAGTGAGGCACACCAAATAGGCGGCCATTTTGTTGACTGGCGTGTCATTGCGCTTGCGTAGTGTGTTTTGACTGGCGGCAAATTCGTGTTGTTGCTGGATTTGAATTTGTTTCTGCTTTATTTGTTGCTGTTTTTGAATTTGGAGAAGTTTTTTTGCTTTTAGATCCGCTTGCGTTTGCTCCAATTGCTGTAGAATAGGAAATGTATTAAAAATTTATTTGATTTCTGTTTTAAATTTTTAAGTTTAGGTAAAGTGTTGTTGACCAACTGATTAAATCACTAAGTCATTTCTTACCTTTTTAGACCCATGCAATGGAAAAATAACATAACTCCGAGGAGAGAAAATCAGAAATCTCATTTCTGATCGGCAGTTACCAACTAACTGAGCATAAACTGACCTAAGCACCTTCAACAAAATTCAGAGTAGGCCATTCAAGTTTAAAAAAACAAGTTCTTCAACTTATTTCGGTTCATTACTTAACCCGAAATATTTCAAAAAAAAAGGAAATTAATCAAAGTAATAGGTTTTCTCTATTAACATGAAAATGCTTTATTCGTCTAACATCTTATTTTCCTCAAGAAAAAAAGTTGATCAAAATTCCCTTCCTGGTAATAACCGTCAGTAAATCTTGCTACTTTTTTCCAAATTGATATTCCTTAAAATGTTAAGGTTGCAATATTTTTGAACGGCTATTTTTCTTTTCAGGAGTTTTATCACGAATTATCAATTTATTCATTCGCTAACTGCAGTTGCACGGCAGCTAATCAACAAGTTCCAAGCAGCTGTTTTTTTGCTACTAAAATCAATAGTTTCGTCAACATTTTTTGTAAGCACTCTTAGACAAATAATAAAATAAAAAACTATTTAAAAACATCAATTCAGAATTTTTTCACACTAAAAGTTTGAGTTAAAAAAAAAAAAGTAAACCACAATTCATTGGGAAAAAATGTGATTTTTAATTTAAGTATAATTTTAAGGAAAAAAAAAATACTGAGAAAATAAATTGCATAAGATTCAACTAAAAAAAAAATTCATACCTGACGTATTAACTCTTCCCAAGGTGGTTGTCTCTGCATCGGGTAATGAGCAATTCCATTCATGTTTCCTTTTTTACCTCAACTGAGGAAAGAAGTGAAATGAGATTTCAAAGCATCGTGCTTGCTTCATGAGCACCTCGCAAATGACTGGAGGGTGACAAGTTACCTTCACCTGTACGCATGCGTGCTTCTGAGAGGGGCGTGGGCAGTTGGGGTCAAAGTTCAGAGCAGTGGTTTGCACTAAAAAAAAATTTGTAAGTGTCGTCACAGTTGTTCCCGTGAGAGGAACGGGGTCAAGAGACAAGAAGAGGGACTTGAAAAAAGTCGAGAGAAAAAAGTTAAATGATGAAAACAAAAAAAAGAAATTAAAAATGATTTAAGTTTATGTTGGGGATTACAGAAAAATGTTGTGATTGCTTATTTAAAATCTATTAATTGAATGTGATTAATTGAAAATTACTTGATTCCGAATTTTTTTTAGTTTTGTTTTATGTTTTTTGTGAATGCAATTGTGCAGATGATTACGGTATGATACAACGAATTTGTTTCGTACAGTGAAAAATCTGATTAAACCGTGGATAGATTGGGCTCTTATGTTTGTTGGCGGTTATTTTTTTACCTGCTGCAATTCTCCCCATCCGGTTTGTTCCACTAGTTTCACCGGTAATCGCAACAGCCACTATACCTCGTTATAACGTAACATACTCCACTTTTAACACCCATTTCTATTCTACTTATATAAAAATAAAATTAAGTTAAAAAAACTCATGTCCTTCAATCATGATGCTGTACTTTTAAAAACTCTTAAAATTTTAATTTAAGTTTGAACTATTTTGTCAAGAATTAAAAAAAAAATCAAACGTAATAAACTTTTTCCTGACATTTTTCCCCCTGGTTCAAAAAATTGCTCTCAAATTCTTTCACCTATCAAATGATACACCCGAGTGAATTCAATTGAACAAAATTGTGGGGGTAAATGAACCTAAAGTAGGGGGAACTTTCATACTGCTTCACTTGATTGACACCTAGTGACAGGAAAATGAGTCTTCTCTAAGGGAATGGGTATGGACACTGACAATGAATCACCCCATCAACCACATATTTTTTAATTAAAAAAAAATAATATCATTTCTTAATATTCCATTTTTTGACATGTATCAGACGTATAAATAAACTGATCCTACATTTAAAGTCCGAAACCGCCTCCTTAATTATAACCTACTTAGAAGTCTACCTCCCAAAAAAGTCATTAGCATTTATAGTGAAAGTCACTTGCGTAATTTCTTGTCTACTTTTGTTCAAATAATCAATTTGTTTAAACATAAAATCACCATCATATTCCAACTTAGTTATTTTTTTTTGCCCCAAATGATCAACTTAGAATTCAAATTGCATTGTGTGAAGGACAGTTTCTTCTTTCACGAGAAAAAAGTTGTTTTTTTTTCTAATGGTCGTTAAATTCAAAGACGATGAATCAACCATTACATAACTAAAACGTTCTATTTAAATCACTAGCTTTTACGGGCCTGTCTATTTGGATTATTGTAAACTTACCGTATCTCTGCTCTCTTCATTCTTGTTAACAACTTACTAACATCAGCAAATTGTTGATATTTAGTTAACTATCTCTTAATCACGTGATTTGTCTGATAGCCACAGGCTGATGTTGATCAATTGCACAGCAGGTGAATTTTAAATCAGAAGCATTTAGTAAATAAAAAACTAGTTTTCAACTATTTTTTCTGCTTATTGATATATTCATAAATTTGCGTGTTGTAACTTTTCTGGCTTGTTTTCAACACAAGTTCAATTTATTGGTTGTTCCAGCATTGTCAAACCGGATTCGGACAAAAGAGAATTTGGCTACCCACAATCCTAATCAACCAAAAACATGAATTTATTTCCCATTTACAGATGACTACTGTAGAAGTGATACGATTTCATCAAACCTGTTTTACAAAATTTTTTTTAGTGGGTCACAAACCCAAAAATTGAACCTACGAATCTGAGATTATGTTAATTGACAAAATGAAAAATTATTTTTTGTGTTTCATTTGCATAATTAACCATAATTAGCCCTGCAAAAAATTTGAACACTCATAAAAATTTCAACTAGTAATTTAAGATATATCTTTTTGCTGCGATGATAAAAAGCCAAATCAATAAATTGACTATACAAAATATAATGATAGCTATAGTTTTCATCAAGAGAATCAATTGCAATTAATTTATCTCTATCATTACCATCACCCATAAATTATGGACTTTAATAATTAAGTTTCTCATCTAAGTTAATATCCGTTTCTAATATCATTATTAATTTATTAATCAAAATTGACTACAAACTTGAAACAGCAACAGAAACCTCATAAAACTCACAATGTCCACGGTCATCGTACGTAGATTTCGAGTTAAACCTAAGAAACCATTGCTTAAAAGAAAATCGAATAATTTCCGTTTCTTACGATTTGATAAACTGACTGGAAAATCCACTACCAGCAACAAACTACTGTGGAGCATAGCACTTCTTGTTACACTCGCTTTATGTCTTTGGCAAGTGGGAATATGTATAGCCAAATATTTGAGTGACCCAATTGCAACTGAAAGTAGAATTGAATTATTCAACTACTATAAAATGCCAGGAGCGACAATATGCCCAGTTTCAAATGCTTTTGGATATGACTTTAGCAAACCTTTTGATAATGTGTGTAAGAAGGACGAAATCTGCAGA
The DNA here is from genome assembly GCA_034686365.1 of Pachymerium ferrugineum. Taxonomy (NCBI): domain Eukaryota; kingdom Metazoa; phylum Arthropoda; class Chilopoda; order Geophilomorpha; family Geophilidae; genus Pachymerium; species Pachymerium ferrugineum. The sequence continues at coordinate 15,385 of JAQGAS010001350.1, read as the reverse complement.
ACTCTTAATAAAACTGGAAGATATAACTACCCGTTTGATAAAATGAAAATTAACTTAGAAGACTTGTGGAAAGCCAAAACAATTCAAGTAGATACACATTTTAAGGTATAATGAATGAATGTAAACGTAAACCTAAAGTCAATAACACGTCTTTCCTTAAGTGTTTGTATTCAGTAAACAAAACGAAATGTGATGCTAGTAATAAAGATCGAGTTTATGTCTATACTGATACAATGGCAGGTAAATGCCAAATTATTTACCCAGGTACAATTACTGATTTTTTGCTTATTGGAATAATAATTTTTTTTAAAAATATTCTAGAAGAGGAAATTTCATTTTATTATACTGCTAAAACAGCGTGGCCTTGGGTTATTAGAAATTTCAAACTTGATCTTTCAATGTTTAATAACCCAGACCATTGTGTTGATGTAAGTATTCTTGAATGTAGAATTCATTTTCTAATTTTGTCGTTTAGATCAACGTACATGGTTCTTATGTAATAAATAAACTGCAAGTTGGATATCAAACTATGAGACGCAATTCTGTAAATAGAATGGAAGTGACCAGAACTGAGGTGATACACTATGTCCCAAGTTTCTAACACTTCAGTTAACAACAATTCTACACAGTTTCATTACGTAAACAAATCTACAAAACCCTGTGCCAGTGAAGATGAAGTATTTGATTGTCAAAATGATTGTTTTGACAGTATATTTATGAATACCAGTCCAGTTTGCAAGTAAAATTTAACAATATTGCTAATTTAGGTATATATAGTAAATACTGCATACATTTTCAGATGGCCATTTTACATAGGTTTTAATGCACCTCTTTGTAATTCTTTGAAAGAAATCAACTACTTCAATCAAAAGATTCTTGAAGTTCAATTCTTATTACGCAAGTGTAATTGCCCCAGATCTTGCCAATTCACTTCTTATAAAACATCAATTACATATTATGATGGCTATAATGAGACTGTCGTGTCAGTAGTTATGGCTTCAAATACTATTCAAATAGTTAGAGAATTTCATTCATATTTGTTATCCAAGTGCATAGCTGATCTTGGAGGCAGCATTAGCATTTTTCTTGGTATATCTTTACTATCGTGTTTAAGCTTCTTTCATTCTTTAACTAATAAGTTAATTGATCGATAAGAAAAAGTAGATCACCCTTCAGAATAAATGGCAAACTTCCTTGCAAAACACTTTAAAGCAGTTTTATCATTGAGTTGGATAGGATAGGATAGGATCCTATCCAAATCAATGGTTTTATGTAGGTAAACACAATATTTTAAATTTTTTATTTGTAAGCTAAAATGTGTGTAAAAATTGCTACTTAAATGATTAAAACATAAAACTATTTTTCCATTAAGTTTTTCTAGTTATTTTCAACAACACAAACACAATTGCTACCATGACAATAAGTTGTGTATTAAAATTAAAGTCAATATTTGCTTCATTACTGCTCATTTCAGTAGATACACATCCTTAAACCATTTACTTCTAGCTTGACCAAAGAATCCAAATTTCCCCTTTTAAAAAATGACTTTTTCCCTAAGAAGAATAATAGTTAGACCTGCAACCCCAGTTTCACTTAACAGAAGTGGTTCGGTGCCAAATTTTTTAGGATTAGATAAGCTAATCAATCGGCAATACAATACCCGGCAGAGGTTTCTGTGGTGTTTGGCGTTGATGGTATCATTCACCTTAACGTTGTGGCAAGTTTCAATTTGCATACAAAAATTCCTTAAACAACCAATCGGAACAAACACGATAATTGAAAGTGTTGATCGCTACAATTTAATGCCAATAACAATTTGTCCTGCAACAAGAAATTTTGGATTTGATTTTACACTACCATTTGCGAGAAAATGTAAAGAAGACAGTAAGTGCAATAATCTAAACGTAACCGAACGTACAACGTATAAGTTTACTGACATGGATATTACTTTAGTCGATTTATGGATGGAAAAAGAGGTCAAAATGGGACTACAATTAAAAGTAAAAAATAAATAAATTCTTGAGAATGCACTGCACAAATGGTTTACAAAATGCACTCAAAAACGTCATCTAATTTACACCCAAAAATTCTGCTTGAAGATTTAAACCCATCTATGTATAAGAAACTAAAACTGGGAGATTGAGAAAGGTTATAAAACCTATGGTATTGTAATACAGTTTAAAATGGGCACTCTTAAAACAGTTGGGTTAATATTAACCCAACATTGGGCCCGTATTAATCTTATCACAAATTGGATCAAAATTTACCCCACTTTTGTAGGAGGAATAGCGAACGGGCCCAGTGTTGGGTTAATATTAATCCAACTATTTTAAAGTGTGTTGAAATTAAAACTTATTATCTTAGTTTATCCAACTTTGTTTTACATCTCTTCGGTTATATTGATTTTTGGTTATGCCTGGCAGTAATGCATAATTTTTGTTTTAGTGTCCATTTGCCATTAACTCAAGTTATTGTAAAAAGAAAGAACAACTAGAAGAAATATACTATAATACAACCGCAGGAAGATGTCAGACAATTGCAAATTGTAAGAAATTGAATAATACAGCAAATAGTATTCGAGAGTTAACATACTTCTTGTAATTCAGATCGCAATGTATTGTGGTTATATACTGGCAGAAGCATCTGGCCCGTTGTATTGCAAGATCTAAGAATAGATCATAATGGTTACTTTTTAGAAGTAAGCTATTATTAACAACCATTGTGAGATATTTACACTGCATAATATTTCAGACGAGTACAAATTTAATAGAGAAAATTGAATTGATTTTCGTGGGATTCCAAACCATAAAAAATAATCAGCCGAACAGACTCGACATAAAAAGTTTAGAAGTATAGTGCAAGACATCAATTACCAGTACAGTCACTTTATAATACTGAATACTAACTTTTTAGTTTAATTTCTTGAACACGTCTAAACAACCCTGTACAACAGTCGAAGAAGTTATAGAATGTAAAAATAAATGTTTTCTAACCACTCTTTTGAATATGAAACCTAAGTGCAAGTAAATGTTTGACCTTATATATTTGCACCCAGTAGTAAACAGTCCATTATTATCCATTAATTACTCTCCCTCTAGATGGCCATTTTTGGAGGTAGATCTCCCATGGTGCAATACACTGGAAGAAATTGAAAGCTTCAGGACCAAAATGATCAATGCAAAGCAGTCACTTTCTCAATGCAAATGCTACAGACCTTGCCACATGAATCGTTATATCTCATCAATTACGCGCGGTATACCCACAGATGAGACTACTCTTATAGGGTTAACACTGGCTACAAATTTAAAGGAAATTTTACGAGAATTTTATGCTTATACATTTTCTTCTTGTTTGGCTGATCTTGGGGGAAGTATAGGCATTTTTCTAGGCATATCCTTGATATCTGTTTTAGACTTTATACATGGAATCTTCAAAAAAACTAAGTAATCTTAAATTTTTTTTGTTCCAAATTGTTCAAATGAGCACAAGACCCCCAAAACTTCAAAAAAATATATGAATGCACTTAAGCACAAAACCATGTAGAATATAAAGTTAATTCAACACTTATTCAATCAAATATTAAGGTTTCAAAGAAATTCAAGTTAAGTTGCTAAGAGTTTCACCTCCAACTGTTTCAAAAACAGTTATTGATTTTTAGCTAGGATGATAAGACGTCAAATCGTATCATCGCCTGTAATCAATTATCGCATTATCGCAATAATAATAAATATTGTAATACATACCTAAATTATGTCAAGATATACCTCACTTCATTTGAAACCATATAGAATATCATTTTATAACTTATTAATAACAATCGAACACACACTCATTCTACCATCCCAACATGTCCACGGTAATTGTACAAAGACGGCGAGCTAAACCGATATGACTTTAGCAAACCTTTTGAAAAAGTGTGCGAGAAAGACGAAATCAGCAGAACTCTTAATAAAACTGGAAGATACAACTATCCGTTTGATAAAATGAAAATTAACTTAAAAGACTTGTGGAAGGCCAAAACAATTCAAGTAGATACACATTTTAAAGTACCGTACAATGAAGAATGTAAATGTAAACCTAGACTCGATAACACGTCTTTCCTTTAAGTGTTTGTATTCAGTAAACTTAACGAAATGTGACGCTAGTAATAAAGATCGAGTTTATGTCTAAGCTTATACTGATACAATGGCAGGTAAATGCCAACTAGGTACAATTACTGGTTTTTTGCTTAATGGAATAATAATTTTTTTAAAAATATTCTAAAAGAGGAAACTTCGTTTTATTATACTGCTAAAACAGCTTGGCCTTCGGATAGTGGGAATTTCAAACTTGATCCTTCAATGTCTAATAAACCAGATCATTGTGTTGATGTAAGTACTCTTGAATGTAGAATTCATTTTCTAATTTTGTCGTTTAGATCAACGTACATGGTTTTTATGTAATAAATAAACTGCAAGTTAGATATCAAACTATGAGACGCAATTCTGTAAATAGAATGGAAGTGACCAGACCTGAGGTAATACACTTATGTCCCAAGTTTCTAACACTTCAGTTAACAACAGTTCTACACAGTTTCATTACGTAAACAAATCTACAAAACCCTGTGCAAGTGAAGATGAAGTATTTGATTGTCAAAATGATTGTTTTGATTGACAGTATATTTATGAATACCAGTCCAGTTTGCAAGTAAAATTTAACAATATTGCTAATTTAGTTACCGTATGCATAGTAAATACTGCATGCATTTTCAGATGGCCATTTTACGTAGGTTTTAATGCACATCTTTGTAATTCTTTGATAGAAATCAACTACTTCAATCAAAAAATTCTTGAAGTTCAATTCTTATTACGTAGGTGTAATTGTGCCCCAGATCTTGTCAATTCACTTCTTATAAAACATCAATTACATATTACGATGGCTATAATGAGACTGTCGTGTCAGTAGTTATGGCTTCAAATACTATTCAAATAGTTACAGAATTTAATTCATATTTATTATCCAAGTGCATAGCTGATCTTGGAGGCAGCATTAGCATTTTTTTTGGTTTACCTTTATTATCGTGTTTAAGCTTCTTTCGTTCTTTAACTAATAAGTAATTGATCGCTAAGAAAAAATAGGTCACCCTTCAGAAGAAATTTTCAAACATCTTTGCAAAACACTTTAAAGCAGTTTTATCATTGAGTTGGATAAGATAGGATAGGATCTATCCAAATCAATGGTTTTATGTAAGTAAACACAATATTTTAAATTTTATATTTGTGAGCTAAAATGTGTGTAAAAATCGCTACTTAAATGATTAAAACATAAAACTATTTTTCGATTCAGTTTTTCTAGTTATTTTCAACAACACAAACACAATTGCTACCATGACAATAAGTTGTTTTTTTTTTCAATTAAAGTCAATATTTGCTTCATCACTGCTCATTTCAGTGGATACGTTTTAAAAACACATTTATTTCTAACTTGACCAAAGAATCTAAATTTCATATTTTAAAAATTTTTTTCCTAACAAGTAAGAAGAATGATAATTAGACCTGCAACAGTTTCACTTAGCAAAAGTGATTCGGTGCCAAATTTTTTAGGATTAGATAAGCTAATCAATCGGCAATACAATACCCGGCAGAGGTTTCTGTGGTGTTTGGCGTTGATGGTATCATTCACCTTAACGTTGTGGCAAGTTTCAATTTGTATAAAAAAATTCCTTAAACAACCAATCGGAACAAACACGATAATTGAAATTATTGATAGCTACTATTTAATGCCATTAACAATTTGTCCTTCAACAAGAAATTTTGGATTTGATTTTACACAACCATTTGCGAGAAAATGTAAAGAAGATAGGAAGTGCAATACTCTAAACTTAACTGAACGTACAACGTATAAGTTTACTGACATGTATGTTACTCTAGTCGATTTATGGATGGAAAAAGAAGTCAAGATGGGACTACGATTAAATGTAAGAAATAAATAAATTATATGTAAGAGAATGCACTTACACAAATAATTCCTAAAATGCACTCATAAACGTCATGTAATTTACACCCATAAATACTTCTTGAAGATTTAAACTTTCAATTTATGTGTAAGGAACTCAAACTGGGAGATTGAAAAAGGTTACAATACCGTGGATAACTTATGGTAGGTATTATATAAAGCTTAAAATGTGCTAAAATTAAACTTATTATCGTAGTTCATCCATCTTTTTGGTTAATATTAATTTTTGGTTACATCAGGCAGTAATCAATAATTTGTTTTCAGTGTCTATTTGCCATTAACTCAAGTTATTGTAAAGAGAAAGGAAAACTAGAAGAAATATATTATAATACAACTGCGGGAAGATGTCAAACAATTTCAAATTGTAAGAAATTGACTAATACGGCAAATAACATTCGAGAGTTAATATCCTTTTTGTACTTCAGATGACAAAGTATTATGGTCATTTACTGGTAGAAGCATCTGGCCCGTTGTATTGCAAGATTTAAGAAATTACCATAAGGGTTACTTTTTAGACGTACGCTATTATTAACTACTATTGTCAGATATTTACACTGCATAATATTTCAGACATATACAAACTTTGTAGAAAAACCTGAATTGTTTTTCGTGGAGTTCCAGACCATAAAAAATAACCAGCCAAACAGACTCGAGATAAAAATAGTAGAAGTATAATGCAAGACATCAATTACCGGTACATTCACTTTATAATACTGATTACTAACTTTTTAGTTTCAATTCTTGAACACGTCTAAACATCCCTGTACAACAGCCGAAGAGGTTATAGAATGCAATAATAAGTGTTTTCTAACCACGCTTTTGAATATGAAACCTAAGTGCAAGTAAATGTTTGACCTTATATATTTGCACCCAGTAGTAAACAGTCAATTATTATCCATTCATTACTCTCCCTTTAGATGGCCATTTTTGGAGGTAGATCTCCCATGGTGCAATACACTGGAAGAAATTGAGAGCTTCAGGAACAAAATGATCGATGCAAAGCAGTCACTTTCTCATTGCAAATGCTACAGACCTTGCCACATGAATTATTTTATCTCATCAATTAATTACGGAATACCCACAAATGATACTACTCTTATAGGGTTAACACTGGCGTCAGATTTAAAAGAAATTTTAAGAGAATTTTATGCTTATACATTTTCCTCTTGTTTGGCGGATCTTGGGGGAAGCATAGGCATTTTTCTAGGCATATCCTTGATATCTGTCTTAGACTTTATACACGGAATCTTCAAAAAAATTAAGTAATCTTAAATTTTTCTTTTCATCCCCCATTCAACTGGTAAAACGATAAAAGATTATTTCAATATTATTTAATTCTTCAGGATTAGCCAAATTTATTTTTTGGGGTTTAAATAAGCGTAATTGTTCAAATGAGCACAAGACACCCAAAACTTAAAAAAATGTGTGAATGCAAGCACAAAACCATTTAGAATAGAAAGTTATTTCAACATTTGTTAAATCAAATATTTATGTTTCATAGAAATTCAAATAATGTTGTTATGAGTTTCACATCCAACTGTTTCAAAACAGTTATTGATTTTAAGCTAGGATGATAAGACGTCAAAGCTTATCATCGCCTGTAATAAATTATCACGCATTAATAATAAATATTGTAATACATACCTAAATTATGTCAAGATATAAGCATATAGAATATCATTTTATAACTTATTAATAACAATCGAACACACACTCATTACACCAGCCCAACATGTCCACAGTAATTGTACGAAGACTGCGAGCTAAACCAAAGAAACCTTTCCCGAAAAGGAAATCAAGTAATTTCCGTTTCTTGAGATTCGATAAACTGACAAGAAAATCCACTACCAGCAATAAACTACTGTGGACAGTAGCACTTCTTGTTACATTCGTCTTATGTCTTTGGCAAGTGGGAATATGTATAGCCAAATATCTGAGTGACCCAATTGCAACTGAAAGTAGAATTGAATTATTCAACCAATATAAAATGCCTGGAGCGACAATATGCCCAGCTTCGTATGCTTTTGGGTATGACTTTAGAAAACCTTTTGACAAAGTGTGCGAGAAAGACGAGATCTGCAGAACTCTTAATAAAACTGAAAAATACAACTATCCGTTTGATAAAATGAAAATTAACTTAGAAGATTTATGGAAAGCTAAAAAAATTCAAGTGGATTCGCAATTTAAGGTAATTTACCGTAATCAATTTACATCAAATTTCATGAAAGTAATCCCTAAGATTATTTCCTAAGTGTCTGTATTCAGTGAATCAATCAATATGTGAAGAAATTAATGAAGACAGAATATACATGCATAGTGATACCATGGCGGGTAGATGTCAAATTATATACCCAGGTAAAGAATTGATATTTAGTTACCGGAATAATAATTTTTAAAATTGCTGTAGAAGAAGACATTTCCTTTTATTACACTGCTAAAACAACTTGGCCTTGGGTTATGAGGAGTTTCAAACTTGATCTTTCAATGTGTGATCAGCCAGATCATTGTGTTGACGTAAGTATAAATTAAATAATTACGCCTGCGAATAATTAATTGTTAATTTCGCCAGATCAATGTTCATAATTCCTACATAATAAATAGACTGCAAGTTGGATACCAGACTATGAAACGTAATTCTGCAAACAGAATGGAAATGTCTAGAACTGAGGTCTAGTATTCTATATCTAATTTCATAGTATACCTTAACAATTATACAGTTCTATTACATAAACAAATCTACAAACCCTTGTGCTAGTGAAGATGAAGTATTCGACTGCCAGAATGACTGTTTAGACAGCATGTTTGTAAATGTCAAGCCAATTTGCAAGTAAATTGTAACTTTATTCTACACAGTCATATATTCAACTTGCCTACTCTTGTAACTACAGATGGCCGTTTGCTGTAAGGTTACAAGTACCTCTTTGTAATTCTATGAGAGAAGTCAACTACTTCAGGCATAAACTTCTTGAAATTCAATTTTTATTACGCAAATGTAATTGCCCGAGATCATGCCAATTTACTTCTTATAAAACATCAATTACATACTACGATGACTATAACGAGACGGTGGTGTCAGTGGTTATGGCCTCAAACACAATTCAAGTAGTTAGAGAGTTTCATTCATATTTGTTACCCAAGTGTATAGCTGATGTTGGAGGCAGCATTAGCATTTTTCTTGGTATATCTTTGGTATCCTGTTTAAGCTTCTTTCATTCTTTAACTAATAAATTAATTAATGATAACAACAACTGAAATAGACGTAATGATACCGGAAAGTTTGTAAACAAGTAGATGTTAAAATTTTGTTTGTATACATCTAATTTTAGAAAGAGGCTCTAAAACGCAATACCACTCAGCAGGAATAAGGATTTTTTTCAACAATGTCTTTCTATAAATACCACTATTCTTTTATACCTTTAAAAATTGCAAAATCTATATGTATTGATTTAATTGTCCCATACTGCTTTGCGTTGAAATATTAAACACAGACTATAAAAGACTTTTATGTCTTGCCAAACTAAATTTCCTCTAAATTATGTATGTAATAAAAGACACCTTAGAACCTTAACAATTTTATGCCTGTTTTATGTGTTTACAATATCAATAAATTTCCGTGTTTATAACTAAATCGATAAGGTGCTCTAAAGTTTATTACACGTAACTATGCTACAAGCTCAAAACTCTAAACTATAACCAAAATGAGTCAACCGTACAAACCAAAAACGACAAGAAATTACAACGGAGCAATAATATCGTATAGAAGGAAAAGGAGAGTAATTAAGCCAATATCTAAAACAAACATACCACCGGCAGACTTTCTTGGAATAGAGAAACTAACTAACTATCGTTATAGTCTACATCATAGAATACTATGGTTTTTAGGCCTACTTATTGCATTTACTCTAACATTATGGCAAGTAGCCATTTGCTTAACTAAATTTGTAGATGAACCAATCAGAACTGAAATAAGCGTAGAGATTTTTACCCGTTACACAATTCCCCCATTGACATTATGCCCCACTACAAGATTCTTGGGTTTTGATTTCAATGAATCGTTTTTAAGTAATTGCGAGAAAGACTCGGTTTGTAAAGGATTAAACGAAACAGAGCGTCAAAAATACCCATTTGACAAAATGAATACTAGTTTGGAAGAAATGTGGTTAACAAAGCGTGTAGAACTGAATGTTGAATATCAGGTTTGTTATTATTTATAATTTTACAGTTTACACTTCATCATTTGTTAACATGTTTGCAGTGTGCTTATGCAGTGAACGTAACTTTCTGCCAAGAAATGGCCATGACAAAAGTTGTGCACTACAACACTACAGCAGGAAGATGTCAAATGATAGCTAATGGTCTGAATGGTCCATAGAATTTTTAACAAAAATTTTAAACTTTTGACATTCTTGCACAGCAAAAGATATTGTTTGGTCGTATACGGGTAAATCAATTTGGCCTGTACGGTTGAGAACTAAAGATCTACCATTTGAAATTGATGTAAGTGTTTATAAAGTTAAAAACAAATATGTAACAATCTCTTTTTCTTTACAGACGAGTTTTCATTGGTCAACCAATGGTGAAAATTTATACGTGGGCTTTCAAACTTTGAAACAAAATACTCCTAATAGATTAGAAATGGAAATAACAGATGTAATAATATCAAAATGTACAAATATTATCAATACTTAACTGTCAATTTAAACAGTTTTATTTCCTGAACAACTCTGCCAAACCATGCTCTACAAAGGATGAAGAAGCCAAATGTGAAAATGAATGTTTTGAAAAAAATGTTATGAAAATAAACCCAATTTGCAAGTAAGAGTTTATGTTTACATTTTTAACTTTAGTCAGCTCTAACCATTTTTCTGGAACAGATGGCCATTTTTAGAGTCAAATTTACCTTGGTGTAACACTATGCAAGAAATTGACCACTTCAGAAACCAGATGGTACAAGTTCAAAAACTAGTAGTTGAATGCAAATGTCGCAGGTCTTGTGAATTCACTTATCTAAAATCATCAGTTACATATTACGCCAAAATCAACAGAACAGTCATTGGAATAGTTCTGGCTAGTAATGCTAAGCAAGTAGTCAAGGAATTCTATTACTACGGATTTTCATCATTTTTAGCAGACCTAGGAGGCAGCATTGGAATATTTCTTGGTATCTCATTATTATCTCTCTTAAATTTCCTTCATTCCCTTTTGCAGAAGTTTCTGTAACTTTGTTATTATAGAATAATGAATGATAGGTTAACAACCAAACTGATGTACGAGCCACCAGCTAATTGCTACCATTCATCATCCAACACTAATTTATCATTTTTCCTCTTTATCACTAATTATTTATGAAGGCTCGTACAAGCAATTGTATTATCAATAAAGCTTATTAAATATAAATGTTGATACCGATCCCTCATGCATATTTTCACTTTACACTCTCACAAGCCTTTTGTGAGAGGACAAGTGGTCAACTTTCTACTTTATAATGCGCCAAAGATATAATATTCACACGTGGACAAATGGTAGAAGAACGCAAATAGAGAGAATATACACGTCTAACATTTCACCTACCAGAAAAATTGCCTATGACGATGTAGAATTTTTGGGTTTCAACAAGTTGGTTGGCGTCTACAGTTTAAGTTACAAAATCCTGTGGTTCATTGCTCTGGTAGTGTCAACTTCTCTGTGTTTGTGGCAAGTTTCGGAATGTTTGACGAAATTTTTCAGTGGTCCTATAGGAACAGAAACAAGAGTTAAAATATTTAATCGTTACACTTTACCCTCAATTACCATCTGCCCTTCAACTTTAAATTTTGGGTATGACTTTACTCTGCCATTTGAAAAGAAATGTGAGAAAAATGAACGTTGCCGGAAGTTAAATGACACTGAACGAATGAAATTTCCCTTTCATGAATTGAATACATCCTTGACGGATCTCTGGTTGGCTAAAAAGATACAATTGGAAGTTCTTTTAAAGGTTATTTCACTTACCTTTCTTTATACGTTTTTAAAATTTAAATTTTTAGTGTCAATTTTCAATAAACACCTCTCACTGCGAGCGAGAAAAAAAACGGCTAATTGAGCACAGTGATAACTACCGGGACACAATAGCTGGAAATTGTTACCTGGTATATAGTAGTAAGTTACAATTCACGTCATATTTTTCACATCCAAATATTGAAATTTGGTTTTTACAACAGAAGTTGTGTTTGCTTACACTGGAAAAACTGTTTGGCCTTGGGTTTTAAAAGGAATCAAAATGGATGAAACTTTGGTGGAAAACTCTAATTACTTTATAGATGTAAGTAAAAGTAACATTGTAAACTGATTCTCTGTACCATTTTTTCAATATTTTTGCAGAGCGATGTTCGCGCATCTCCAGTAGTGGAAAAGTCCTTCATTGGCTATCAGTCTATAAAAAAAGGTTGTGCTAACAGGATGGAACTAGCTGTAACAGAAGTAACGTATACAAATGAATGTTTCTAAACTTAATTTATCCTAATTCTCCTACCACTGCAGTTCCGTTATTTGAACACATCCAAAAACCCTTGTACTGATGAAGAGAAAGTAAGCACCTGCATAAACAAATGTTTTGAAGATCAGTTTAATAATCACAGTCCATCTTGCAAGTAAAGTATAATACCTAAGAAAGTCTGATCAACTAATCGATATCATTTTCATAGATGGCCATTCCTTGACATTGATTTACCCTTATGCAATACCCTTGCTGAAGTTGAAGACTTTAGAACTTTGATGGTGCGCATTAAATTGTTACTCTCTCAATGCAAATGTGGACGTTCATGTGACTATACTGCCTACAGCAGTTCACTTACATCATATGAAGGTGTTAATCAAACTGTAATTGGAGTTGTGTTAGCCAGCAATACCAAAGAAATTGTAACTGAACTCTATACCTACGGTTTCTCTTCTTGCTTGGCAGACCTAGGGGGCAGTATTGGGATATTTTTGGGTATTTCTTTATTAACCGTTTTGGATTTTCTTCACACACTAATTAAAAAGTGTATTAGAAGTAGTCATTAAACCAACTTTCATTTTTCATGAACCCTAATGTCCTTTTGCAAACAATTAAGTACAATGTTTGCCTTGTAAACAGTGAAATATTGTGCAAACAAATTAACCAATTCGTTGCTGTCTCACTTAAGGATATTAAATCATAAGGTACTGATAACAAAACACGTCTTGAGTCACTTCTTTCTAATCTGGACTAATATGATATCTGTAAGTAGAAGGAAAACACCTATTAACAATAATGAGGACATGACAACCTTTTTAAAACTAGACAAACTCATGAGTAAAAATTACAGTAGGCAGCAAAAGTGTCTTTGGTGCTTAGCACTTTGTGTATCATTAGGTTTGACTATGTGGCAGGTTGCACTCTGCATAACAAGATATATTGAAGCGCCTATTGGAAGTGAAGTCAGCTATGAAATAATCACAAGTTACCACTTACCATCTATAACACTTTGCCCTACTACGCGGTATTTTGGGTACGATTTTGATCAACCGTTTGCAACAAGATGCCAGAAAGACACGGTTTGTAAAAACCTCAATCAAACTGAACAAGCTAAATATCCATTTGATAAAATGAATGCCACGCTATTGGACTTGTGGTTGGATAAACACATTCGTTTTGAAGTCACTTTAAATGTTAGTTAAGTCATAACTGCAAGAAGCTCATTGTAATTTATAGCTGCATTTTTAGTGTCCTTATGCGGCAAATTCATCTCTCTGCAAAGAAAAAGAAAATTCAAAAATTGTGCATTTCGATACTTCAGCAGGCAGATGCCAAATTTTCCCATACGGTACACATTCCGAATGAAAGTATACTGCTTCAGATTCTTTAATTATTTTTATCAGGTATAGATATTTTTTGGGTCTTCATTGGTAAAACTATTTGGCCCATAACATTGAAAGATTTAAGTAATAGAACAGATTACCTTACCCAAGTATGCATTTTCAATTTCTTTGCTTTTAATTGCTACTACTAAAATGGCATTCCTTGCAGACAAGTGTCCATGACTCTACAGCAGTGCAGATGCTATTCGTTGGATTCCAGACAATTAAAAAATATGCTGCGAATCGAATGGAACTGGATATGACAACTGTAAATAAAAAAACACGAATTTAAAGTTTTTGTATAAATCATTTTGTTATTAGTTCTATTTTTTGAACACATCTAAAAATCCTTGTTTGACAACAGATGAAGTCCAAGAATGTCAAAATAAATGTTTTCAAAATATCCTCCTAAATAATGACCCAATTTGCAAGTATGATAAGGCATCAATTAACTAAGCAGATTTTACGATTATCTATTTTACAGATGGCCTTTTTTGAAATCAGACCTACCCTGGTGCAATAGTATGGAGGAAATTCAACTATTTAGAGAGAAAATGATTAGTTTGATAAAATTATTTCACAAGTGTGAATGCAAAAGACCTTGTGAATTAATTGGATCTTCAACAACACTGATAACTGACCAAACGGAGAACAATCAAACTACAATTGGGATGGTCATGACAGCAGATAAACTGCAGTTTGTTAGAGAATTTTACTCTTACACATTTAGTTCATTTGTTGCTGAACTTGGTGGCAGCATTGGAATATTTCTTGGCATTTCTCTACTCTCATTTTTAGAATTCATTCACTCCTTTGCCGAACGTATTAGTGCTAAACTACGTTTGTAAATATACTTTATAGTGTTCCAGTTCAATCTTAATTACACGCATCACACGTCCAATGGTATTAACACAGCCACACACCCAAGACAAACATTAACTCTGTAAAAGTGTTATCAAAAATGTCATAAAAAATGATTTAAAAAAATCATCCTTACTTGCTAGTCCTTATTGACTGTTCTTATTTTGTCACTTGTATGAGGGACAGCGCGAACGCAGTCCCCACTACCAAAAATACTGCGTTCGAATTATCCCTATTTGGGACAATCGCAGAGGTCAGCCCAACGTAGTGCAATGCAAGGCCTCACTCTGGAAGTACGACCTATATGATCATCGTAAACTTCTACGCCAGGTAAGTATGCATTCCACGTTCCCCAACCAAGACCTGAATACTAGAGATTACAATCACGGTAACGGAATCGGTTTAATCTCCTCGCGTTTAAAAATATTTCCTAACATTATATAACTTGGACATTTTACGTATCAATTTATAGTGTCGTTTACCAAATATTTACCGCATATATTAGTTTAAAATACGTCTTTTAAATTATAGTAAATTTATCTTTTTGTATTTTATTTGTTACATGGTATGGACAGTAGCCCCACCTATGTCATTACCATTTTGCGTCATAAATGTAAATTAGTGTGCGAATCACGTTTTGTCTGATTAATTTTAACACAATAATTTTACCAAA
>JAQGAS010001349.1:0-20974 GCA_034686365.1 Pachymerium ferrugineum | reverse complement strand
CAAATTACTAACCCATTGCACTGTCTGGTTTGGATATTACAACTGCTATACAAATTATATCACTCTCGAAAGACGTTATGCATCGCCAGTCGTCTCTGCTCAAGCAATAAGAATTGCAGAACCTAAAGTAAAAATTGGTAAACGTTTTCCAGCACTCAATAAGATAAAGTTTATGCGATAGGGTTACGAAAATCTGTCACCAGAAATGTATCCAAAGCCTATACTTTCACTAATAGGAAGTATTTACAATTTCAGGTATTTAAAATAAACAGTTCAGCAACGTAATAAATTTGTTGTTTCTATAGTATCAAATTTATACAAACTACGGACATGCGGTTTGCATTATTTGTTAGTAACACATGGACTGGAGTGATGGGACTTATAACTGAACATGTATTTAAAAAATTAATTGAATTATGTAATAATGCTATTCAAAAATTTGTTTAAAACAGAAGGCTGATATGGCACATACAATCACCCCAACTGCACAGCGTGGTGGTTACGTTGCATTTTCTCAGTACTACGCATTAAAATCACAAGTTTTTCTTTACCGCAAGTTAACCAGAAAGAAATGGGACTTAGGAGCCTTGCTTAAACCTTATTCGCAGAATGTTTGGTTTTGTATTTTGGCTGTTATTGGTACAGCTTTTTTACTATCCCTCTTTGGTAACGGTAAACTTAGATAATATATATCTTATTTCTACATTTATTATTTCATTACAGCCAAGAAACTCGAAATTCACTTTTCAGTTAGGATATTCATCATGACGCATAGCATATTTTATTTAATTATTTTAGCCACTTATACAAGTCTATTAGCATCAGTTTTCACTGTTATGAAACATGTTCCCCCATTTGAATCTTTTGAAGAATTAGTTCATAAACAAGAATATTTTCCCATTTTAGTCCAAGGTTGGGGCCCTGTAGATAACTTCATGGTATATGAATAAGTTATATCACTGCTTATATTAACAAACCGAACTTCTTTGTGTAGACTTTACAAGAGGAACCATGGAGAGCTGGACAAAAATTAGTTAGTAAGAACAAACCCTATTCAATGCCTGAAGATCCTAAAATTGCTATGAAAATTGTATGGGAAATGAAAGGTGCTGCAATATTTCCGAAAGAAGACACTTTGATGTTGCTACCAAAAAATTGTAGTCTTGCGTTTGCTAAAAAACCCTATAGCTTTTCAAGCGACTCAATAGCTTATTCAAAAGCCTTTCCTTTTAAAGACCATTTTAACATCAAGTAAGTGGTCACAATAAAATGTAATGCTCTTATTCTATTAACAAAATTTTCTTTTTTAGATTACAGAAAATACGAGAAGTCGGAATCCTAACTGCAATAAATACTCGGCAATTCAAAAATGAGTGGTATTGTGTGGAAAAATTTTTTTTTTCAATTTCAACTAACATGATTGCAGGAGTATTAGCTGTTTTTGCCATGGGAATGATTCTTTCAATTATTACACTAATTATAGAGCTAAGTTTAAGTTCTTTAATGTAGCAGTATTAAACAGGAAATAAATTTAGATTTCCCAATAAAAAAGTTAAAACTCTCATTTTCACAAAATTTTGAAAAAATATTGAAAGCCAATTTCACTTGATCAATACACAAAGAAAAATAGCAAGGGGTTTTGAAGAGGGTGACTTCTAAGACCATGTCCACTTTGAATGAATCCATTCAATGAATAAGTCTTATACAAACTATAAAGTTCGGTAAAAGCTGCTTTGTCTACTTAATATCAATTGACATGAATAGAGTGAGCTTCCTCACAAAGGAGCAAAACTATTACTTAGATTATAGATAGTCTGCAGTAAATAGTGGGTAAAATGGTTCCTTAAAGTTGCATTGCTACTTCCACTATCAATAAAATTAAGAAAATAATTATTTTAAAATGGTACATTAAAAATATTAAGTCTTCAAAAGAAACATTTAAATTATTTAAATTCGTTGCTTTCTTCCTTTCTTTTTAAATACATTAATTTAAAATTTAAGGAGAGTGGACAATACCTTGAAAATTGGAACCATGTCTCTTTCATTTTCTATTCTCTTTCATATGTTTTGGGGTAAAAATAAATTAAGAGATTTAGTAGTAAAATAAGCAGATCAAATCACTCCAAAAGATAAAAACTTTCCAAGTCGTAAATCAAAGAAATGAAAATGAATCCAATCATCACATTTCATTCTTCTTAAAAAGTCCCCAATGATTTAAAAAAACTTATCATAAAACTTTCACAGAAGCGAGAAAAATTCCTATTCAAAACAAAAGTCAGAAAGGATTTCATTCCTTATCCATCTATTTGCATTAGAGGTTTGTGAATTTAATTTTCATCACGTTTTTACATCCATTAACGCTCTTAAGAATATTTCTACTTGTTTACATTGTGAGATAAAGCAAGCAAATCCAGACTATATTTGCAAGATAAACAAACCAAGATTATTGATTAGTTTTAAATTGTCAACAACTAAAATAAAAGTTTTAGTACGTAAATTATCAAGATATTCTGCTTTAGCTTTTCCCTCTAAAATCTATTTTTGCATCAACAAATAAATAGATTTTTAATAACATAAAAATTTATTATCAAAACACATTTTAAACGAGATAAACTTTAATTGAAAAGGAGAAATTTTTAAAGATGACTACAAGTGTTAAAGATGAGGGTAATAAAAATCTTATCACATTTTTTGTTGCTGTATTCAGAGAAAAGGTAATCCTGAAGAAAAGAAAAGAACATAAATAAAATGAGAAAGCGTTAAGAGCTGACAAGGCATTTCTACGTGCTGATCAACCTAAAGAGTAAATTATCAGTTTTAAAAGTGTGAGATGAATTTAAAAGTACTTCAATTCAATGGGCACAAACGGACCAATGCCAGGGTGGCTTTATGTTTTTCAAAAGAATTAAAAAGTCGACACAACTAAATCCTCAGGCAGAAAAACCCAACCTTTTTTCTCTCTTCAAAGATTATTTAATTTTCCATTCAGTTTGCTAACGTTTTAGTGACAGGGAAATTTCATTAAAGGAATATCAGAAGTAAAAAGAGAAAGTATCTGGAATTAGCAGGTTTTTCTTTCATCATCTTTTTTTAATTTCAATTTATTCCTTTGAAGTTTTTTATCAGTATGTCATTTTAATTTTGCCTCACAATAGGGAAAGTTTTCTTGATTAAAACATTAGGGGTTTAATGTTTGGAACTGAAATCTGTGTTTGGTGGTTTGTACATTAGGGAAACCAAAATGGAATAAAGATTTGGAAGATTTCTTGAAATTTATATTTAGTACCTACACCAAACAGCATTATTTGCTAGTTTGTTGAGCACTTCCATCATTTATTGTAATGGACAATTTTAACAAAGTAAACATGATTGGAAATATTGGGACCTGTCAAATTGTTGTAGCATATGGATAGTGGGTCAATTTAAGTGGTTTTAATACAGGTATTCCACATGAACTGTTTTCAGCAATTGTTATTAAAAGCAGAAGCAGTAGAACTAAAAACAATTCAAGGTTTTGAAAAGAACAGTATTTTTTATCAAATTACTTCACTATTTATGCACAAATTTTTCATTATTGTTTTTTTTTTTTTTTTTTTCTGACAACAAATTTTGCAAGTCTACCTAGTTTGGCTACAACCTTGGATAAACTGTTGAATATAAACCGTACTCTTATGTTTGACTGACAAGTGGATTTATTCCCATAACCATTCTCATGTCAAAAACATGACCAAAACATCACAAATCATTGCCACAACGATTCTCAATCACATGTAACTAGATCTTGAACGAAAACTGTTCTACCAAATATCAAGACTAGAAAAAAAAAGTTAAGATTCAGCACATTCCAAGAATTTTAAACATTTTTTTTTTGTAAAGATTTGTTGTGCAAGAGTGGATTTGAAAAATCATGGATATCATAAAATATTTTTTATCTCCCACTATAAAGATCCTTGACAAGCAGAATAGTTGTCAATTCAAATACCCCAGTTTAAAATATTCAAATTGAGCAATAAAATTTTCTGCTGATCAGCAACTTCCGTTTTTCTTGTTTAACACCGCAGAAAAACGGAAGTAGCTTCTAATTATTGCCTTCATTTTCCTTCAAAAAAACCCACCCATTTTATAAACTTAAACCATACCACAAAATAAAAAGTTTCATAAAGAAAGAAAAAAAAAAACTTTTGACAAATCAAATTATCTCCAAGTAATAAAACGTGCAATGTCTTCCTGCTCTTTGTTCCTTTATTTAAATGCAAATCATGTCTTCTTATTCTCAGATTGAATAACCCTCACAACACGCAAACCTCAATTGAATAAACCAAATTCATTTCATCTGCTCCCACTTATATTCCGCCTCATTTCACATCATTTCATTCTTTTGCCACATATATGCAAATTTCCTGCTTCTTTCTCCCTTAAATTATTATAAACTCCAAATCCCAAGTCGCCTCTTTAAACCATTTTTAAAAAGATTCGAAATAAAAATAATATTTCACGATTTTGGATTAGAAAATCAAACCAGAAAAGAATGTAGAAATGTTTTTAAAACTTTAAATCCGTTTTTTATACGTTTCTCTAGAATCAGACAAGCCAAGACTTGATCCATTGATCCAAGGCACATCTGTGCAGGAGAAAAATCCCTTGGCTTGCATTTCATAGTATCGATAACATCAGTGACCAGATGCCACTGACCACACGAGTCCTCCTTCCTCAGGTGATTCTTTCTTGCTTTCTTTTTTAAACATATCCTCCAAATTCCAAAATGTCAAATAGATAAGTGAGGAAAGAAATATTTTTCACAAAGTGCAAACCAAGCTTTAAGAATACCAAAAAACTTTTTTAAGTCCTAATCTTAAAACCTTTTTTACAAGTTTATGTTTGGAATGACAATGAGTAATTAAATTTTTCTTTCAAGTTATGGATAGCTCTGAATTTTTTTTCCATGTTGCAAATTAAGCTAATTAATTAGTGACAAATAGAGACAGATGGCTGTAATAAATTTTCTTGTACTCCACAAAAAACTTACCATTAAAAAAACATTAATATTTGAAGAAGTAAAATGCACTCGAGTTTTGCGTATGGTTAATTTTGACTGATATTATCTTAAATTTGTAATTTTAAATTTCCTTCATGCGCGAAAACAATAAAAAAACTGACTTTCCTAATTACATTTTCCAACAAACCAAAAGATTTAACTTTGAAGCTGTGAAAAAAAAATGTTGCCCCTTATTTTAGAATTCAAGTCATGTGTTGCTTCATCGTTTCAAAATCATTGAGCAACAGCAAATAGTGACCCAGCCAAGAATATCAATCAACTATGGATTTATAAGAATCGCATTTACAAGTGCCACCTTTTTACATTGCTTTTTGAAACTCCTGCAAGATATTTTGCAATAGTTTATCAGAAATTCTCGCAAGTTCAGCAACATGTCATTTCCGCCAAAAAAATTAAATGGTGAATGATTGACGCTCCCTTTTATATTTTTTTAATTTAGTGAGAAGTGACCACAACTTACGACTTTGGAAAAGTGACAGCATCATCAAAAATGAGATGACATATTTTTGCCCCTGTCATAAACTATCATCAATATCAAAGAAAACATCGCCTTTAATCGAATTATTAACTTCTTTTGAATATCTGTAGTCCATTTAGAAAAATCAATATTCATGACGCTTGCGTGTTTGGTAGGCCGCATCATTTCATGCGCACTACACTTAATGATCTTGTTGTCGCGGAATTAAACTTTTCAAAACAAAATTTTCTTCAAGACATAAACAGCATCCCGTCTATCGCATCTACAAAAGTCCAGATCAAAAGGCAGCTCACGTACAGTTCTTTCTATAAGGTTGAATTTGCATTTCAAATTTCAAACTAAATTTCAATTTGCACAATAAACAGAGCATACAAACCCAAACACTTTTCACAAACCATAGAGTTGGAAAATTTAATTTTGTACATTTCAAAAACTTGATGAAATTACAAATCCTACTTTAGCACTAAGTGGTTGAATTTACGGGATTCTAATGGCAATGTTAAAAGTAAATATTTGTCTTTTGTCAACAAAAGTACCAAAAGGAAGTCTGCCAAAATGCCCAATTGATGAGTTTTCTTGGGCAAATCCGAAGGAAAAATCCTTTTCTGTATCTCAGTCCCTTTTTATGATTTTTTTTGCTTGTGATTTCCAAGTTAGAAAACCTTCCCCACAACTTGAAGACAAATGATGCAATAACATTTTTTTCCCTTTTCCTTGTCAGACAAAAATCAAAGGGACCAATGAGGACATTTGTATGGTTGATCTCACGTATGGTCAAATGCCAAAACCAGATCCAACGCCAACACATTTCTTTTGTAAATGACAAAAGGGAACTGAACAAATGCCAATACCTTCCACTGCTTTAACTTACGAATATAAAAAATAGGAAAAAAGCAAGATAAAGTATCGAGCGATGGATAAAACAAATATGAATTGCAAAGTCCCAAACAAATAGTCACATAAAAATCACTTCCCCAAAGTTTTTATTTATCTTTTTTTTTTTCAGGTATTTTAAGTGTTCTTTACTTGATGAAAAAGTAATTTGTAAAGGGGAGTGTATTGAAGCTTAAAGTGGAAGAAAAAGAGAGCGGGAAAAAACCTATTTTGTTCAGTACAATGTTAAATTTTTTTCCTTTTTGGTAGATGATTGAACTGTCAAAAACTACGTGCAATAGTTTTTTCCTTGTTTTTTCTTTTTGCATTCGATCACTTTTGACAAATGATACACTGTCAGGAAACTTAACTCAAGAATACCTTCAATGTTGTTAATAACAACATCCATCATATTTAAGAAAAAAAACAAAAAAACAAAAATACATTTCCATATTTTTCAATTCTTTTTACCCAATGTCAACATAAGGTTTGACAAGAGTTTTTTTTTTTTCCTTAAAAATTTCAGTAGAACGGAAAATTGATATTTGCACTGTCAGAAGTATCTGATAGATACTTTAGTACAAGCTTACGCATGGTTCAATCTGATCGTTCATGTTGTTCGATGTCGTGAAGTACAGAGGGGAGAGGATTTCTGGTGCATAGGGATCTGCTCTAAGAAGAACCTTACGGTTCCATTCTGCTGACATAAAAAAGAGAGATTTACTACACCGGGAGAGAAAAAAAGTTAAAGTTAGGAATTTAAAACCCTGTGGTTTGATTTTTTCGCTCTCTTGTTTCTTATATACACACACTCTTATTTTTTTTTAAAAGAAATTGGAAAATTTCAAGAATATTTGATTTTTTTAAACATGAAAAAATATAATAGTGAAATGTTTTGCAACATCCATTACAAAGCAATTTCAAAATTGAGCAGCTTAAATTTAAAATTTCATAAATAGAGGAAAAGTGTACTTTCAGTTTTAGTTTAAGATGTGTCAAAAACTTTCATTGAAGTGACAATCTGCAAAATGATAAAAAATTTATTAGGTGAAGATTAAAATTAACAAAAAGTTTTGAAACACAAATATCAAACTCAACATCATTTTAACAAGAGATTTTTTTTCTAAAATGCACATTGGTAAAAGAGAAAAAAATCTATAAAAAATAATTGCAGCAAGGTCTTAAAAGCAAAAGTATTGCATAAAAATCTGATTTAAAATGCAGGGATTGCTCTTAAGTGCGTCGCCACTTTTAAGTAAAGAAAAGAAGGTAGAGGAAATCACATGAAAAAGGCTGTGACAAACCCACTCAGCGAGCAACCAATTGAATTTTCACTGCACTTACAACACGAAAAAAAGAACCAAATCCTGCCAATACGGCACAATTCAACAAACACGCATCAAAGTCGCGCACAAAGGGAAATCACAAAAGATTGCAAGTAGCCTACTAGAAAACCTCTCTTCTTCAATTACAACAAACTAATCAACTTCATCACTTCAGCTACAATCTGAAAGTGGCAGTTGAAAAGAAAAATGTCAACCAATTTTCGGTTTTACACTTTAAAGTTTTACAAGTTGTCAAAATTTTAATCTTCCAGTTTAAATTAATATTTCTCTCAAGTTGTCAATCAGTTTGCTTTTGTATCAAAAAAATGCCTTTTTTGTAATTTATCTGTCATAAAATATAAACACACGCACAAAAAAGCTAAGCTGAACGCGTCTTCAATAGAAGTAGAATTGCAATATCGCAAAGAGAATAGATAGCAAAGTCACAGCTGGAGTTTCATTTCATCTTCACTTTGGCCATCATCAAAGAATGAAATGAAAACGGAAATGAAAGGTACTACTTTCAAACACACGTCTTCAAACACAATTGAAGCGCCTCTTATAATAATAAAAATATGATTTTTTTTTCTCAGCTAAACTTTTTTATTCCCAGTAGAACTCATTAAGAAATGAGTCATATCAAATTTCATTCTATTGCAATTAAGAAAACTATAAATTATGTATTGTAGAAAAAATAATTTATTCAATTATGTGTTTCATTACGATTTATCGATTTCCTATTAAATCACTTTAAATGGTTCACTAGATTCAATCTAAATTGTAGCCCATTATCAAAGATTTATGTTATCAAAAAACGTTTCACACAAACTAATCAATTAAGAAATAGACTTTTATTTTATATTAAGCTTATTTTTACTGTAAAAAATTATTTAAAATATTTCTGAGTTGATTTCTATTGGAATTTGTCAATGAATTATTAAATTCAAACCAGGTGAGGTAACTAAAATATTAAGTGCAGGTTATCAGTGTAGTTACTCCACAAATGAATATCAAATTGCAATCAGGGAGACTAAATGAAGCAATTACTATGATGGCCAACCTCATCACAAATTATCAACATCATCTTGCAGAAACCTGACGTGAGATAATGTAAAGCCTAATTAAATGTCACAGATAATGTCACATAGCCAGTTCTCAAGGAACGTATTCCTCAAAAATAAACAAGTTACGGAAAATAGGCTAAGCTGAAGTTTGGGCGCAACTTAATGTCGGCATGATACTGCGTATTTTCAAAATATTGTGCTTTTAAAACAAATATTAATTTGTTTTAAATATTAATAACAAATATTAATTTTTTTCTCAAAAACATTCTCCAATATTAAATTCGATAGGGTTAGTATCAAATTTATCATTGGAAAACATTATTAAAGAAATATGTTATTCTCCGGTATCCACAGTTTTAGTTGACCCAGTCTTGACGTAATCTACCTGCTAGAATTATGAAATTTCTTGTCTAGTAGTCATCAAAATAAGTTAGCTTAGTTGTTGTCATTGATAAACACGTCACGATGAATAATTTATCTTCACGAGTCTTTATAATTAGTGTCCTTACAAATGGCTCTTGACTGTGTCTCGGTGCATTTCAACTACTAAGACAGAACATGTCATGTGTCATAATGGTGTCAATAACCACGCGCACAGAACAGTTTTCAATAAACGTAAGAAAACGCCCTTCAATAGCAATAAGTACAGTATCAAATAAATTTTAATAGTGATTCACGGTAAAATTATCATTTCAGACTAAAATTAGCTTTTTTCTTCAACACAATTAAATGGCCTATTAGTCTTTGGAGGATTGACAATGATATGAGAGTCCTGAGGTTAAACATGTACTTCTATGAGGGTATGCTACGGTTGCTTGCCGTTTTGATTTGACTCAGTTGTATTTGATTTATGCGCAGAAGCACATAAACTGTAGTTTCAAAAGAAAATATAAAAATGGCAATAGAAAATGTAATTAAAATCAGAGAAGAAAATGTAAAAATAAGAAGTCAAAACGTAAAATGGGCTGAGAAAATGTAAAAATGAGAGTAATTATAAAAGTGAAGAGAGACAATGTAAAAATAGGGAGAAATTGTAAAAAATAATAGGCAAAAAAATTTCGCCAATATTTAGTTTTCACATAAAAAACGCACGATTTTTCAAACACATTTAGTCACTGATTGACCCTCGCGGGATGTGATATTAACGGTTTACTTTATAATTACTACTGTAATGAAAAATGTAAAAATCGATTGAAACAAGAGTTCACTGTTTATAAGCATTAAATTCGTTGTTGGTAATATCCCAAGTTTCAATCCTTGTAATTAGACTATTTTTTCAACTGTTTACTTACAAGTCCCCAAACACTTCATACAACATAAGTAATCCATTAATTAGTATTGCAAACAATTCAACCATCCCAATCAATTAATTCCCAACAGACCTAACTTAAGACATGAAATTATCGGTACCGTACACAAAATAGTCAACTCTTCATACTGCAACAGTCAAACATAAAAAAAAAATAGGAAATTAATTACACATAACATGAAATGCAATTATAATTATTTCATTACTTGCAACTGAACAAATAACATTCTAATGTTTGTGCCAAACCAAACAGAAAATAAATTTCCCCCTACAACGAATGCATTGTAAATAATTAATAACACGAAAAAACATTAAGTGACAAAATTTAATTTTTAACCTTATGCAACTTTCGCATTCCTATTCCACTCTCATTTCATTTATCAAACTCAGCCTTCCGTGATAAAAAGTGAATTGATCAATATGTGCATCATGAAAATCATCCATCAGATACACTTTATTGACTCTCTGCACATTGTACTTTGATGCTGTGAATAGTCTTTTAAAGGGGTTTGCCAACATAAAAATTGATATATAACTTATAAAAACGCAAACTATAAATTTAAATAAAGAAAGCTGAAACTCGCATTTCCCTAATAAATTATTCAGGATTTTGTTGGGTTAAAATTTTCATAAATTTTATTTTATATGACCAGAAATTAGTTTGCGTCATAAAATTATAAAAGAAGTGATAATTTATGCGATTGATTCAATTATAGGAAGAGATAGCTTGAAATTAGAATTTTCACTCCCTGATTCGGCAAGAAAAGAAGACGCTTGCTCATCTCCATTCATTCATTCACGAGTGATTGGAACAGAAATGCGCAGGTCTTGATAGAGGCAATCAAAGTGACACTCAGTAAGAAAAAAAGAAACGACACCAACTTAAGAGGAACCCAACCGATTTCAATTTTGGGATTCGGCAATAAACCATAAGATAAAAAAGAAACTCTTACGTTCAATTATTGCAGTGAAACTTCACACAAAAAAATTCCATTTGGAATCAAATAAAGTGCAATTTAGTTAATAATTAAAGTATCTCATAAGATGACATTTTGCTTATATTGATGAATTTAGCAGAAAGTAGCATTATCGTTTGAGAAATTCCACCTCTCATTCCACATTCACGTTCCATAAATTCCAACACAACGCTTGCCCTTCAATTAACACGTGTTAGAAGCTCGTAAAACCTCACTTGTTTTAATTACAATGTATGAGAGGTAAAAAATTCAGGAGAGAGCAACTCACATAATAAAACGCAAAAAATTTAATACTTTTGTGTGAGTTGTTTGAAACAGCTGGAAGCACATTCACCATGCAATGTTGCACCGTTTGTGTTTAGAGAAAGGAACACCAGATGGCAGGGAAGTGCAGAGTGTTTGTTTGAGAAATCAATTGGGAGGTTTTACTAGTTTAAAAATTCATAAGACTTGCAAATATTTTTTCAATTTTTAATGTATAACCAAAGGTTTTGTTTATTGAGAAAATTAAGAAATTTATCCTTGATGGTGAAAAAAAGCAATTTAGTCACAATGTCAACAGTTTTTTCCAGTCGTCGCAGAACTGCTCAGAGGTGAGATGTGAATTTTAAAATTTGAAAGTAAAACAGATAAGTTGGAGATAAAAAAAAAATGTGGGAAAGGGTTTGTTTATGTAAAGTTAATACAAATTTCCAATAATAAATAAAACGTGTAAATATTCACAATTTAAAAGTTCAATAAAATATTCCAAACTGTGTAGTCAAAATGTCAAAGGTCGCTATAAAGTCAAATTTATTTCCTTACTAACAAAGAGAAGTTATTATCCAAGTAAAATCAATTCCCATGCCGGACATGAATGAACCATAAAATTTCCCAGGTATTTCACAAGATAAAATTTAAGATTCTGTTTTAAAAAAAATCACTTCAATTCACTTTTAATCAAAACTATAAACACCTCTGCTTCAAAGTGTTTGCCTTGAGCAACATTTGACATAAATGCCCTAAGAATGAGTAATGACCCCATCTTTCATTTCCACGTAAATAAAAATGTGCTCGTATGGTACAAATGTCGTCATAAATTATAACACTTCCTCTACACTTCTGGAAATCCACTTCACATTTACTTTCTTCAACAGAAACAAGTAAAATGTATATTACATTTTATTTGCTTTTCCTGCTGAATGTGGCGACATCTTCTGGTTCTAAATATTCTACTCTGATGTTAGGTAAGATCTTTTTTAATTCTCTTTCAAGTCTTAGAAACAAATCTTAATCTTTCCTCAAGACTTGCCTTTTGAAAAAACCCACGATCATGATTCAGAAATATGTTGCAACGGCGTAATTCATAAACGTCCATCAGACCATCACAAATGTTGCCTCACGACGATTTACGACAACAGAACTCAAGATTGTTGCAATGGACAACCATATGACCCGCAAACCCAAACGTGTTGTAAAAGTGTAGATAAGTATTCAGATGGGAATGAAGCGTCTAAATATTTAAGAGATATGAAACCAATTTCAGGGAATGGAGATAAGTACTGCTGTGGGAATAAAATTGTAAACAAAAAAGAAAGTTATTGCTGTAAAGGGACTTTATACGAGTCAAAAATTGATTTTATTTCATGTATAAAAACTATTCTCTGTCAAGGAAAATATATAAACCCTTTGAAAGAAATGTGTTGTAAAGGGATTACAGTCAAATTAGAAGATGTCTCGAATTTTAAATGCTGTGGGTCAACTTCTTATGACACCAGAAAAAATGTTTGTTGTAAAGGTCTAGTTGTATCTAAAGGAAATGATGGGGATAACTCGTGCTGTAATGGGAAACCGTTTAATAGCACTACACAGATCTGTTGTCAAAATACAAATGAAGTGGTTAAAAAAAGTGGTGATCACTCCAAATGTTGTGGAGGAGTGACGTACTCGAGCCGAAAACGTCCACAACGTCCACCACGCCCACCGCAACAACCGCAACAACCGCAACAACAGCAACAAAGATGCTGCAGAGGTGTTTTGTACAATCCAACTGATGAAATTTGTTGTAACGGCATTATTATCAGTCGCAAGACTCACTTTTGTTGTCGCGGTGTTGTGTATGAAATAGGGTGTGGTGTGTGTTGTGGTGAAAAATTTTACCCGGTTGAAAATGCTACGACACGTGACTGTTGTGGAACGGAATTGTTAAGTAAAGATGATGTGGGTACCGTAAAAGAAAAGTGTTGTAGTAGTGAGAAACAGCAGTATGACCCTAATTGTTGCGGTTTTAAGGCGTTAAATTTGAGCACAGAATACTGTTGTGGGGGGAAGATAGTTCCGAAACTTGAGGGAAATCAGATTGGATGCTGTAGTGTTACTGTGAACAGTAACAGATTGAAATACTTTTAAAAAGATGTCTTTAAATTTCATTTCGTTATTTGTGATATGTACTGTTCTTTGTAAACTAGTTTGCTCCCATATCAGATTAAAATAAAGTTGTTAGTGTGAATTATTACAGCATTATAAATTGCATTATTATAAAAATTGGAAGTCAATAACTCTGAGTCACTACCACAAAATACATGTTACAACTATTAAAACAAGCAGCATCACAGAATATTTAATTTTTCAAACTATTCAAAACACATTTTCATGGAACCTACGAAACAGGAAATATCAGTATACAGAATGGTGAATAAAAAAAACATTTTCATGGAACCAACAAAACAGGAAATAGTATACAGAACGTTGAATAAACCTCAAATACAATACAAGCCGAAGCCTCAAAGCTACACTACACGACACTACAAAATTTACAAAAAAAGCTTATGCTGAACAACTTTTTTTATTGCCGATTCTAATAACTTCGTGTAGTAAATACTTCATGGACTATGTGAACGGAAGTGTGAAACGATTAGGAAATTAAAATATGAACAAATTTAAAACAAATATCCAAAACTAGTATTCCATTTCAGATATACTATGCCAAATCAACCACTAACATCGAGTAAACTTCAAACAAGAAGTTGAATTAACTGCGAAGGTGTAAATCATTCATTACCAACACCATATTCACGGATTTCGTAAAAGAAAAACTACGACAATCGAACTATGCTGCAGTATTGCAACGGTTAAATTTTTAACCCATAACCCATAGTTGTTGTACTAGTTTAGGACTACCAATCCCTTTTGAACCAAAATTAGAAATAGTTCTCACATCAGTTAGGTTCTAATTCTGGTGCGGAAGTATCGTTTTAGACGACATTCATGCTCAGTGCCGTCAAGAAAAACAAACTCAGAAAGGAGAAACGGGCAGAATAAATTAATTGCCTCCGCACTACATACTGTGAAAGGAAACTTACAACGGAACTGTGTTGTAATGAGGTTACACAACCATGAGAGAATCTATCAATTTTTTGGTGTGGAAGTAAAATCTATGACAGATTCAAAAAAGTTTGTTGCTTTGGAAAATTAATTTCAAAAGAAAGAGAGGATGACAATGCTTTTGAGATGGAAAACCTTACGATATACAGACACAAATTTGCTGTGAAAATTTAATCGTAACAAAAACAGATCCTGAGCACATTGCATACTGCGGAAAAACATTTTTTAGAATTGACCAGTTCGGGAAAAATTGTAATGGAAAAGTTTGTACATTAAACGAAAACATTTGTTTTAAGGGAAATATCATAAAACACACCAACGGCGTTGCATCCTTTGATATGAATACTCATTTCTGTTGTCAGGAAGTTTTGCACGACGTTATAGTAGTAATACAACATTCTATCCGGGAATTAACCTTAAAGAATACTACTGTTGCGGATCCGAGCTTTTGAAACAAGACGAATACAGTACTCTAAAAAATTGGTTGTCGCAGTAATCTTTCTACATCTCCTAAATGTTGTGATAGCAACGTTATAGACGATACTTCAGAAGAAAATTGTGGGGTAAGAATAATTCCTAAATTGGTTGTTGCTCTCTTAATTAATCCTTTTACTAGAGATCCTTTCCTTTGGAAAGCAGAGATGATAATAAAAAAAACTAAAATATAATTATATCCAAAAATATCCAAAAATAGGTAATGCATTGCACCAAAATAAAACTTTAAAGGGACACTCAACCCCTGAGACAAGTTGGGTTTAAATAAAAGATTGCAATCGTCTAAATACGTATGCAATACTTAAATTCTTTAATTTTGAACCGTTATTTAGTTTAAAATGAAAACATTCCATCACGTGATGAAAACTAACCAATGAGATCAATTTTTGTGGACTGGCTGGTCCACAACAACTCGGGGCCCCTAGGCAATTGCCTACGTTAAACTAAGTCTTAAATCCGCCCTTGAAGGCTCCATGCGATATCAAACCTCAAACAAGGTACAGAGCTAAACTGCAAAGGTGCAATTCACCCTCTACATTTGTGTTGTAATGAAAGTTCCGTACGAAAAGGGCACCTGATTTTGTTGTAATATACAATATTCTATCCAGGAATACGATTTGTGCGGATACGAGCTTTTGAAACAAGACGATTACGGCACGCTAAACGAAATTTATCGTCCACAGTAATCGTTATACATCTCCTAAATATTATGAAAGCAGTTATATCTAATATTAAAAAAGTTGGAATAATTACAACCATAAACAAAACAAAATAATTCTACAACATTGTAGTCAATAATTCATAAACTCAAATTTCTTATTTATTTGCATGGCACCAAATAAATTTTATTGGATTTACATAACCCAATTCATTTCTGTTCGAGACATTTGAATTTTGCTGCACACAATCCGTATTATTTATACTAAATTTATACTGCATCAAGGGAAACAGGAAATACCAATGGATAGAGTTACATAAAATTCATCTTGTACACTCAAACTTCAGACATAAAGAAACCGTATGATACACTATAAAGATGAGATGGCTTCAGTTTTTCAACTTTTTATTGTTGATTGCAACAATTCCGTGTTACAATTTTTACCAATATAACCCGAGAAATTTCATGGACGATTTGCCTGGTCGCATTTACAGATTAAGTATGTATTTACAACGCATTTAGAGAATAAACTAAATTAAGTTTTCTAAAGATGTGCCGTGCGAAATCCGACACAAACAAGGTAAAGAACTAAACTGCGAAGGTGTAATTCACGCACTACCAACACGCTATCACAAATGCTGCAAAACTAAGATCTACGACGACCGAACAGAAGAATGTTGTAACGGAAAAATATTTAATCCATTAACCCACAGTTGCTGCATCGACTTGGACCGATACCACCCCCTTAACGAAACCAATCCCCAAACATCCCATTATAACCGAGAAAAGTACATCGTAATTCCAGAATTAGGCGCCCAATACTGTTGCGGCAATATTTCAGCTGCAGACTTCAGGACTAGGTGTTGTCAGGGAAAGAAATATACAAAAGAGGAAAGGAAAGAATTTTTGAAATGTCTTACCACTTTTTATTGCGAAGGAAAGCTTATCAATTATACAACCGAGCGGTGTTGTAATGGAGTTTTACATTCGATACAAGCGCAAAAGTTGCATTGTTGTGGTAATAAAACCTACGATTACACAAAAGAAATTTGTTGTAAAAAAGAGCGAATTATTGCAAAAGAAAACGAAGATGACTACTCCTGTTGTAAAGACAAACCATACAATGCGGCCAAACAAATTTGCTGTAAAGATTCCTCTGTAATTACGAGAATGGAGAGAAATCACCGCCAATGCTGTGGACAAGTGTCTTATATGGGAGAAAGAAGTAAAATTGAAGGATGTTATAATGGAAAAGTTTACAAAGTACATGAAGAAATATGTTGTAAGAATAATGTTTTGAAACGGGAAAGCCAAACTGATGAATGTTGTGGAGACAAGGTTTTTAACAGCAACACTCATCTGTGCTGCAATGAAGTTCTACATGAAAAGGCCACAGGCGTTTGCTGTAATACAACATTCCACGCAGTTCCCGATGCAAGGGAACACGATTGTTGCGGTTCTGAGCTTTTGACTCAAAAAGACTACGGCACTCTAATGGAACAATGTTGTCGAGAACCTCGTCCTACATCTCCTAAATGCTGCGAATATAGAATCATAAACGGTTTTACCGAGGCGTGTTGCGGGGGAAAGGTAATCGCTAAAGAAGCTGACGACCAGATTGGTTGTTGTGCTCTTACAGGTGATTACTGGGATTTGATGAAGAAAGCTGGATATGAAGATTCATAAAGGCAAAACGAATTGTTTTAAATTTGTTAATGATTTAAAAAGAAAGTATTGATGACTAACTTGTGGTTACGTTTGATTATTAAAACCTTTTTTAAACTCGGTATTCAACGACAGCAGGAATGAAGTCTTTTCCCGTCTTGCTTTAATAATAATTAACTTTTTTGTCGCATGGTAAAATCCTTGTTTTGACTTTATCTTCAATTCCAATTTTGGAATAAAGTAACTCCGATTTAGTAGTAACATTACTGCAAATCGCAGTTACACAAACTCCCTTTACAGATTAATCATCACCGTACAGTTCAAGAAAGTAATTATTCCCTTCACAAAGAAGACGTGTTTATCTCTTATTAAGAGTTAAATTATATCAAGATTGGAGTTGAAATGCATCAAACGTGGAGTTCACCCTGTGACAACAAAGAAGTAAACTTGCGACTTTATTTTTTGAGTTTATGCCTTCAATTAACATTACCGATTACTTTGAATTTATTATGAGCGCAATACAGAATTCACAAGCAACATTTTTTAAATTTATTTTATTGCAATTGTTTTTCAGTCGAAGCCAATAAAACCTAACAGGATACCGTGAAATCGGGCCCCGAAGGTTGAATGTGGCCAAAATTTTACTGTTTATAGAATAAAAATCTCTTTAGATTTCGGCAAACTTCGTGCGATGACAATCTAAAATTTACAGTCGTTAACAGACTAACATTCCATGGAAGTGCAGAAAGTGGATACAAACATTGCTATAGGCAGCCAAATTTTTGTTATATT
Source organism: Pachymerium ferrugineum (assembly GCA_034686365.1). Taxonomy (NCBI): domain Eukaryota; kingdom Metazoa; phylum Arthropoda; class Chilopoda; order Geophilomorpha; family Geophilidae; genus Pachymerium; species Pachymerium ferrugineum. The sequence continues at coordinate 2,919 of JAQGAS010001349.1, read as the reverse complement.
CACCTTTCGGTGCCCAATTCGCCCCGTTTTACAGTACGGCAACATAAAAGGCATGCGGCAAGGCTTTTGTGTTATTACACACTTACAATCACTATATATTCATGAGAAAACCGCCATTCATTTTACATAGATCTTAATTACTGATTATCTCCATGTCGGATTATGTCAATCCAAGCTGTTTAATTTTGTATAAGTAAATCGGAAGTAAGAAGTGCATTAATGTAGACATCAACATGCGAAGATAAGGTATTATCGGTTTTCAGGAGTCATCCCTAGACGAATGCCGAAAAGTCTACGATAATCATAATATTAGCAGCATTAGGTGACTTTCTTAACTGAACTGGTCCTCGAACGCTCGTTTAGGTAAATCTTTATACTTTAGCTCCAACCGGAGCTATTTAGACATTATTTTAATGACTAGAAATTGAACTACAATATTTAAAATCTTGAAATTTATTCATTGAGAATTTAACTGTGAAATAGTGAAGTTAAGATATTCATAAAATTATGTTGTGATAAGCTACTCTTCCACTGAACTTTTAAATTTTTGCTTTTGCTTAGAAATGAATAACCAATCCTAAAATCGCCTTCCTGTGCAACTAATTTCGTATAATGTAAAGGTTCTCATGCAACAACCTACTTTCCCATCACTAGATTTTGGAATGATTTGCTCTCCACAACACGACTCAGTTGTCGTGTTAATAGGAAATGGGCCACAACATCCAAATTTTCCATAGTTGTGATTACAGCATATTCTATTAGGGTCTTCAGCTTCTTCTTTAGTAACCAGTTCCAAACCACAACAAGTGTGAGTTGTAGAATTCACTCCGGGATAAAATTTTGATATCATTCTGTTTGGTAATCTTCCTTCCACTGGACAGCACACCCCACTTCCTTCTGCATAAACAACACCGTCGCAACAGATTTCGCTGTTCCAGTTGTACATATCGTTCCCACAACATTCCGTTTGGTCATTTGCTCGTTTTACAATTTCATCGTTACAGCAGAGTTCTTTCCTGACATTGTATACCATCCCATTACAACAACGTTGTTCACTCAAAAAGTTGTAAGATGATGTCCCGCAACAGACATTGTCGCCTTCATTTGTTTTACTGATTAAGTTCGAATCGTGACAACAAATTTTTTTTTTAGAGTTGTACGTCTGCCCATTGCAGCAATCATCATCATCAGGGTTTAATTTGGTCATAATTTCATCATTATGACAACAAATTTCTTTGGTTTGGTCGTACGTTTTATTGAGGCCACAACAACGGAATTTGCCATTTTCATGAGGGAGTGCGACACCTCCACAACATATATCTTTCATTTGATTTATTACATTTTCTCCGCATTTTATTTCTGGTAGTGGTGTGTGTTTCGTCTCGGGATTGCAACATTCTTTTGTGCTAATTGTCCTGTTGTAGAGGATGCCATTGCAACATTTTTGTGTGTTTCGATCCATTACGTTATCACCACAGCATAATCCCCCCTTGCCTGGAACAGGTTTCCTTTCTGTACCTATTCTCGTTTTACTGCAGAAATGTCTTTGACACATATCGTAATTCATGCAACAAGTGTGCGTTTCTGTGTTGTATGGTTCGCCATTACAGCAAGATTCTGTTCTTGAATCAAATAGTTTGTCTTTACAGCATTTGTGGTAGGGTGAGGGTCTTGTGTGAATAACTTCATTGCAGGATATTTCTGTGTTTTCTTCGTGTTTGACGTCACAGACCGCACCTTAGGTTACATAAATTAGAAAACTAGAGAAGAGTAAATTTGTAGACATACCAAGTTGATAGGAACGTCCTACACGACCTGGAAATTGGGCAGTTAAATGTGATGTGAGAATTAGTATTAATATAACTTGGTATGTTAGTGCCATGGTTTTGATAGTGTTGGTTTTGTTATCTAGATATACTTCAGGTTCGTAGAAAATTCTTTTTTAGTGGTGCATCCTGTTGGTGGATTTGGTTCAATAGGAGCGGAAATGGCAATGTAACCGATTACCATAACAAAACGTGCTTACAATTTTTTTCATTCCTGTCACGGTTTCCAAAATATTTTCACTGGTTCATTTTAAATTACAAATTTTTGATTAAAACGTTATGAAAATGTTTTAATTTTTGTACCACATAAGCTTAGCAAAAGACAGTCTTTTGACCACATAAATTTTTAGCCTCTCGCCATTGACACTTCCCTAAATTTCAAAAGCCAGTAAACTATAGTTTGTGTGAATCCACAAGAATTTCAAAGCTACTATCTTATAAATTAGTCTGTGTAGATCATTCAATTTCTACTAAAATACACAACTCTATAACCTATCTATCTACATAAATTTTTAAACTCTTGCCAATGACACTTTCCTAGAATTTCAAAAGCCAGTAAACTATAAGGTTGCGTATTTCCACAAGAATTTCAAAAGCCACTAGCTCATAAACTAGTCTAGTAGTCAGTGTAGATTATTCCCTTTCAACTGAAATATTTATCTCTACAACCTCCTTATCCCCATAAATTTTTACACTCTCGCCAATGAAACTTTCCTAGAATTTCAAAAGCCAGTAAACTATAGTTTGTGTGGGTCCACAAGAATTTCAAAAACCATTATCTTATAAACTTGTCTAGTGTAAATGTTCAACGTATAACAACGAGGAAAAAAATAATTTGACAAACATTTCTGCCGTCACAATATCGCCACAACAGGCTTTCATACCCGATCCTGGAACTGATTTTCATTCAGATAATACTTTTGTCCTGTTGCATTCACTATTTTGACACCAGTCGAAATTGTGGCAACAAACTCCATCCAACTCAATGATTCTACCCCTAAACGCCCGCCCGTTTCCATTGGGCAACATAGCCCACTTCCAATTTTATAAGTGGTACCTCCGCAACACACTTCGGTATTCCAGTCATAAACAT
>JAQGAS010001348.1:0-20996 GCA_034686365.1 Pachymerium ferrugineum | reverse complement strand
TATTACCTGTTCCCGAGTACACTTTATGGAGCAAGTAAAGCATGTCCGACTTCCTACCTCCCCGTGGTCCCCCCTGGATTCCTCATGGAGGTCTTTTGGCCTCCTTGGGGAGGCTAGATGGAAGCTCTGGTTTATTAGCTTTTAGTTATTAGTTTTAATCGTTTTTTTCTCGTATGGATTTTACTAGTTTTGTTGTTGGTTTATTTGGTTGTCCTGTCGCATATGGCTCTGGCAGCCGTTGGCGACGTTAAGCCCTATTTCTTTCTTTCGTTCTTTCTGACGTCCACTGTTAGTCTATTGATTTTGTCTTGGTTGAAATCGATTTTCTCGTTGTTGAAAATCATATTGACTTGGTCGCAGTGACTCACTACACAATCTTGCCAGATGTTCTTCTTTGTTACAATCAAAGCAAATTAGTGGCTTCTTTGGTCCTCTTGTGTGGTGTGATTGTCATGTGAATCATGACGTGCGGTCCCACGTCAGCATGATGGGCGATCTGTTAGCTGCACCCAACTGCCCTTGCAATCGGTTGTTGATAGTCCCTCTCTTCTCTGTGCAGTTCCTCTGCTAGAAGTGGCCGTCGTATGTTGCAAGTGTCATCCATCCAATCGACGATCTTAATAACATTTTGAAATTGTGGTGTTAATCCCCGCATTGTGTAGACACAAATTTCTGCTTCTGGAATTGGTTGTCCAATAGCTACCAATTGCTGTGAGATTGCGACCGCTCGATTTATACAGGGTGTTTACTTTAAAGTGACCACCCTAAATAACTTCAAAACTATAGACTTGAGGATAATTCTGTTCACATATGTCTATAAAATTGCTTATGGGGGCAATACAAAACGTGGATCAAACTTGACCTTTGACCTTTTTTTGGGTCAATGTAAAAACTAACCTGTAAACCGTGATAGCTAGAGAAAAATTTCCAATTACAAAATTGTAGAGAAGGTTAAGTTTACCTAAGATCCGTTATCATTTACTTTCTCCGTGGGTTTAGGTAATACAAAAATGTAAATGTTTGTTTGTGGAATCAATTCAATGTGTAAGATTGTAGGTATTTACAATAGCTTTATTGGTTCTTTGCCATGGACCTATTGATGATTAAATTATACAAAACTAAAAGATAAATCATACTTTAATTACAATACATGATCAAATTGTCCTCCATTAACAACAATGCATTGCTCCAAACGCGTGGTTTGATTTGCGTACTTGTTGTCAAACATTCCCTCTGTAATTGTGGTGCACGCTTGACGGATCCGGTGTTTTAGGTCCTCAATATCATTTGGCAGTTTTGCATACACAAGATTTTTCAAATGTCCCCAAAAAAAAGTCCAATGGTGTCAAATCAGGGGACCGAGGTGGACATCAAATTGGGCCATACTGACCAATCCAGTTATGTCCAAAGGTATTTTTTAAAGGGCTCTGGTTTTTGTTACCTGTTCCGAGTACACTTTATGGAGCAAGTAAAGCATGTCCGACTTCCTACCTCCCCGTGGTCCCCCCTGGGTTCCTCTTGGAGGTCTTCTGGCCTCCTTGAGGAGGCTAGATGGAAGCTCTGGTTTATTAGCTTTTAGTTATTAGTTTTAATTGTTTTGTTCTCGTATGGATTTTACTAGTTTTGCTGTTGGTTTATTTGGTTGTCCCGTCGCGTATGGCCCTGGCAGCCGCTGGCGACGTTAAGCCCCATTTCTTTCTTTCTTTCTTTATTTTTTAATAGTTGGGTAACATTTCTAGTTTTGTGAGGAGGTACTCCATCATGTTGAAACCAAACAGTTAGAAGCGTAGCCAATGAAAGGTTCTCAGTCCAGGTAACAACTGTGTTCACAACAGCATTCACTCACCATTTAAGGTTTCACAATAAACTACCGGACCAATAATAGTTGAGTTGAAAAGTGCACACTACACATTCGTGGACCATTGATATTGGTGATGACCTTCTCTGATAATATGAGGGTTACTTTAGGACCAGAAGTGCAGATTATGTCTGTTGAAAATCCCATCTCTTGTAAATTTGGCCTCATCACTCCACATAACCAACCTGTTAAACTGATTGTTTTCATCCAGTTTTTCTAACATAAATTGGCAGAAACATACCCTCATTTCTTTATCATTGTCATGTTCAAGGGAGTGAACAGGTACAAAATGATATGGATGATATTTGTGTTTGTGCAAAATCTTCCATAGAGCTCTGACAGATAGACCACATTGGGATGCCAAATGTCTAATACTTGTGTTGGGATTAAGTCCAAAATAGGCAAGAATATTCGCGTCATCAATATGCCGACTTGGTGTTCTGACATAAGGTCGTTGAAATTTTCCTGTCTCCTGTAAGATTATTAATATTAGTTACATATGGAGCATTTGGAAAACGACGACGAAATTCTCGAGCTGCAGCACTAGCATTTCTATCACACTCTCCATAAATAATAACTATTTCTACCATCTCTTGATTGGTAAGAGCAGCCATGTTGCAAATACACAAATATGCAAATTACGTTACATCTTGTATTTTCATAATTATTTCTTTACGTCATTCCTATAGGGCAATTCATGCCATTTGGAGTCTCGTTTTAGGGAAATAAATATTTCTTTCTAATAAGAACCTTCCAAATTAGAGGACATTAAAGTATAATTTATCTTTTTGTTTTGTATAATTTAAACATCAATAGCTCCATGGCAAAGAACCAATAAAGATATTGTAAATACCTACATTCTTATACATTGAATTGGGTTCAAAAACAAACATTGATATTTTTGTATTACCTAAACCCACGGAGAATGTAAATGATAACGGATCTTAGGTAAACTTAACCTGCTCTACAATTTTGTAATTGGAAATTTTTCTCTAGCTATCACGGTTTACAGGTTAGTTTTTACATTGACCCAAAAAAAGGTCAAAGGTCAAGTTTGATTCACGGTTTGTATTGCCCTCATAAGCAATTCTATAGACATATGTGAACAGAATTATCCTCAAGTCTATAGTTTTGAAGTTATTTAGGGTTGTAAGAACATGTGAATAAACTTTTGTTTTTGGGCTTTTCAAAACAAGATAAATTTACCAAGTTTCTTAATGAGTGACCAAGTTACCAAATGGTGACTAGTCAAAATTCCTTCAAAAAAATTTTGGGGACTATACTAATTTCCATCATTTAAATTTTCAAATATTCTTCCTTTGTAAAAGGTTTCATAAAACGTCTTAGTGTATGTAGATTTCAGCCATCTGACGATATTGAGACGATCAAAGAGAAAGCTAACGACCTTAATGGGATAATAAGAGTCAAGACGCAGAGACTAATAATATTGACTAAATAAATCGACAGTGTCTATTATTGCATTAACAGTTTTGATTATTAATAGTTTTGATTTCTTGTCATTATCAATTTTACAACATCATAAAGACCTTATGTTGGTAAGAAATATCAAAATGAGCTGCAGTTTGTTTTTGCTCCATTTTTGCTTTCATTTGTTTCCGTACTTTATTATCCTAATCAAATAAATAAACTTAAAAAAACATTACTTTCTTATTTTGTAAGAACAGAGAGGCAAACAGAGACTAACTGTAAGTCAGAGGCTTAAGAGATACGTGTATAAAAAGTATTTGCTAGTTAGGAAGAGTAGTTTGCATATTTTAAATTTATTATTTATTGATTGTAGAGTATTATTCTGCTTTACAGAATAACCAGGTGGTAACTCATAGATTTCAGTTTTTCGCTTTTACATTTTTTAGTTGACGTTAGCTGCAGTAAATCACAAAATATTGAAAAGAAAAGGTTTTGATTATAACGGTAGAAATTTACCCTTTATCTGTGAATTTGTCTTCGCATGTGTCATAGGCAACTTCGACAACAGCAAATGATAAATACAACATTGCATTTATAGGCATAATTCTAATTTATTCTGTCCACCACAGTTGTTAATATCAAGGCTTTCGCTTTTTGTCGAAATCAACTTTTATCTTCCAGCTAAACATCGTCTGGAGACTAAGAGGGGACGCAAAGAAAGGCCAAATAAAATGCAAACCCATCAGCTTACTTGGTCCTTCCACATCCCACCAAAACTGTTTCTCACAACCAAACAACTTAATACAACTAATCGCAAGGCAACCAACACTTTCTACTTCACAAAAGACTCCAAACAAAATTACAACTAAATAGCATACACGCACATACTGTAACCTTAACAATAACCCCAACCTACACCAATAGAATTGTCCAACTGCCCAACTACAGCTAAGCTTACGTAATGAATTCTGCCATTTAAAGGATCGGGCAACCCCTGAACTAATTTTATTTTATCTAAAGCATTTTGTAAAAATAGAGCGCCTCGCTAGCTAGATGCCAGACAACGTTTCTTTGATTAAAAACTAAAAATGAACATTTTACTTTGTGGGTAATAGAAATTCGCTTTAACATGCAAGTATAATTATAACACAGTTTTCTTTTAATTTTATAAATTTTTTTTTACATTATTTTGTCATTCAAGAGTTGTTAACTTGAAAACTGTAAATTTTATAAAGCATTTTTTCATACCCTAGTACAAAATTATCCATTATTACTTTGAAATTTCTTTTGAACAATTTGTGACTCGAAACTTAAAATTTTTCCAATACCTGAAATAGTTTTTTCCACTAGTAACATTTTAATAAAAAATAAATTAAAAAACGCCTAATAAATTTGGTATTGAATCTTTCTAAAGCGATTTCATGCTGACATTCTCTGCAGGCAGGTTGAACAAGTAGAAGTCGATTCCTGAAAATTTTGCAATCGGAATGGCAACAAACAGGAAAATACATTTAAATATTTAAAAACGGCAATTTACTGATCCAAAAAACTGACTAGATACACTTGCTTTTGGTACTGAAGTACTTCATTACAAAATGTCTTCTTGATATTGCAAACGAGGATTGTACTTTGATGTCCATAAGTCATCATAATGTGGTGGAACTACATCTCCTGAGCGACAGTCCACTCTGCAATTTCAAAAAAAAAATTATATTTTTACTAGCATTAATTAACCTGACCTAACTTGCCCAGATATAGTGTGTGGAGCATTTCTGTACAGGAAAGGTTCTTCTGGAGGTGCATCTTGCTGAATGCAACCATGAGGACATCGCTGATTTGAACTTCTTGGCAAAATGGTTAGAGGATATTGTAACACATCGTATTCTGACACTTGGCAAGCATTAACTGCATGCCGTTGTATTGTTCTCTGACGACGTTTATTTTTCTTCCGTACTCTGCAGTGAATTATCAGTAAACCAGCACTCACACCTCCAAGTAAAATTCCAATATACACAAATACAACATATTCACTATGGTCCTGTCCATTCAGAACTCCACCTGCAACTGCCAAGGCAAACCCGACCATTATACACGCAATAAAAATCACCTAAAAGTAAAAAAAAAAAAAAAAAATAAATTTCGAAATATAAACTTAAAACATAAATTTTTTTTAATACCTGAAGGAAATAATTACAAAATAATTCACAGCCAAACTGGACACCAGGTGGGTTGCACGGTTCTCTACGCAGCCTGATATCCATAATTCTGTCTTGAAATGTTCCATCCCAGGACCTTGGAATGTGTCGTGACCCATCAGACATGACGGTGGCATTTCGCCTCTAATCTAACTAATGACACTATAAAAAAAAGCCTATAAAATAAGAACAAAAACAAATTTAAAAAAATATATTCAAGAATAAATTTCTGATACCAACGTTATGAATTAAAGTATCACATAGCAATATAACAATCCTATTATTTTGTTCTTAGATTTATTACCTCTCGAACAAGGCTATAACTAATGATTATAGATGTATGTTGAAAAGTCTAATGATGGAAGTCAATTTGGCCTCAAGCAACTATTCCACTCTCCCCCAATTTTTTCTAAACGGTCAAACCGGTTCCGCAGTTTCATCTCTTTGTCATTAACGAACCGATTCTTTACATTTATAATTTTCAATTCGGTTTAGGTTAAAGAAGAATTTTTTTTGTCGGGTTACATGTTTTTTTGCATTGATCAGTTAGTAGCTTGCTGAGAGTAAATCGCTTGGTGAAGATAATTTCTGGTATTATAAATGACTCAGCAGTTTGGAATATAATGGAAAATATGAAAGAGTTTATGAAATTAATTTTTATCCTAATTTTGTTTTTGAAAAAAATTTCTTGAAAAAAAAAATTTGAAAAATTTTTTAAAAATATATAATGTCAACCTAAAAGTTTTCAAAGCATAAACCTCAACCAAATGCCAAGTGATGTCACAAGTTCCTCCTCTTACGTGTCTTACAATCCAAGGTTACAGAGCCAAGTCATCCCGTAAAAAAATTTTTTTTGAAAGTCGAGACGATAAAAACAAGTAGGAAAACAATAAATTTCACACTAAACAAGGTGATAGTCAGCGTTGAAACCTCGTTAGAAATTGGTCACAGTTTAATTGACCGGAAGTGTAGCCGATATGACAGATTGCGTGACCCGTTGGCAACCGGCCCCACGTAGCAATCTACAAGCCCGCCCAGTAATTTCAAGTCATGATTTTTTTGACGTCTGATGATGGATTAATTGGCTCCACCTGGTGGCTTTGGAAAAATCTATCTTTGACTCAACAGGGTTCCATGAAACTCTTCCCACTTTTTTTCGTATTATTACAGTAAATTTCACCCTACTATTCCTAAGCAGCAAAAAATATACACTGAATAAAATTTTAAAGGAATTTTACACATGGAAAATTTTAAAGCAAAAAATTTTCCACAAACTGAAACCAATTTTGACTCCCCTTTTACACATTTTTCAGTCCACAAAAACAAGCCCTCACCCCCTGCTGTCACTCGCCAAAAGACCCTTGTCAAGAATCAAATTCCTAGCCGAATTGACAACTACTTAGAAACATTTTTTCCTCACGGTTTTCTCTGAATGCATAATTAACATACAGCCGAGCTGCTGAACATATTCAAAATAATAAACACGGTAATAAATCTCTTTGTAACTAATCACATCCAAAACTTTGTTGCATAGTTTTTTAAAATTGTAGTTGGTTTAAAGCAAAACACTGAAGTTAAAATAAACAGATTGCTATTTTAAACCATGTAAACAGGTAACATAAAAAATTGAATTGAATACTCACACTGCGAGTGCTAAAGCGGTTGAAAATTCAGTGGCGTTTCTACTCGTAGCCGGTGTGGACCTCGTTTCTTGACCTTGGTTTGCTCATGCGATTGGTTGACTCCTGACGCCCCCTGCTGATCGCAGTTGGTGATACTGAAGGAAGGGCACAGAAACGAGGGTCAAGTGCCAGCTAATGCTTTACAGCCTCCGGCTGTATCAGTGGTTGAATAATTTACCACCAGAAGGCAATATTCTACGTGGACTTTTTAGAATTTTCAATCCCACATAAGGCATGATTTAGTCACATGTTCGTGTTTTTTTAAATAAGTTCATGATGCATAGCAATTTCACCGAAAAATTCTGTGCATCTCAAGTGATCTAAAGAAAGAACGAAAGTGGTAAAATAAATTTTAATACTCACGGTATATTTTGTGGGGTATTACTTGATATTTTAAAAACACTAGTTTATGACCTCATTTATTTTGTCCATGTTTAAATTTATCACCAGTTTCGCTCTGTTGACTTCCTAGAAGGGTGATAGAGGGTCAATGATTTGATAGTTAGTAACAGCCTGCATTATGAGATATAATTTCAGGAGTTTAAATACCATCAAAATAATCAAGGTCCTAAAACAAACTTAAAGATTTATGAATTGAGAAATCTTCATACATATATTTAATATCTTTACCACCGGTAATTAAGTCTTTCTGTTTATCTAAAATCTCGTAAGTAAATTTAATGACAAAATTAAAATAACTGCCACAATTCAATGTACTTTCCTTTATCTTGTTTGTAATACCATTAGCATTAAGTTAATCACCCTTGTTTAACCTCTCCCTTCTTAGAACCTTTCACTTATTCAATGACCGAATTGTTATTATGCGAGCATTAATTTATTGTTTAATGACTTGTTACCTGTCAATTAAATTTGAATATAAATGTGATATGTATATTAGTAATATTCATAATGAAAACTTTGGAATTGCAAACTTGTTACATTATAAAACCAATTCTTTTTATTCCTTTTTACTACTTCCCGTTCAAGTCAATCAATTATTTACATGACGGCTACATCGCGATAAAAATCAATCACTATTATATTACAGTGATATAATGAAGTCATCACTTATACATATATTAATATCTATTTTAAAAACATCAAATACTCACAGGACAAAAAAAATGTTTTTAAAATCGTAAGCTTTTGAACTTCATCAATGTGCCTGTCTTAGTTCCACAATTTAAATTTAAAAAAAACTACATCAAAATTGTACATTAACGCAGTTCTCACATCAAACAACACTTTTCAATGTCATCACATTGTTTGACGTTTGAACACTGGATTTAATTTCTTCCTTGGAGTGTTCACTGATAGTGAGTGAGTGGACAAATTAAAAATTGTAGACGTCCTGAATCGATTGGGAGAAGTGCAATCCTTATACAGTTTTTTAGGATTCGGAGCGTAAACCAAAAATATAAAAACTCCTTGAAAAGAATTCACTACGTCAATGTAACGCCATATATCAGAAACACCATCAGTAGCCCATACAACAACTTTTGCTATCCAATAAATTCCCATTACGAATACCAATTTCAGAGATAACACAAACCTAAAAAAATACAATAATGGGTCCATTTAAACTGTCAAATGCAAATTATTAATGCTAAATACTTACACTTGTCTGTGAATTCTCTTATTGACAGAAGCCAATTCTTTACCTAGGTAATGCATGTGAAGTACAATCCTCAAAAAATAAAATGTATTTATCATTAATGCTCCAGCCATGGGTGCATAAAAATATAACAATGCACTGAATTTATCGTTTTCTGCAAACCAACAACTTTCTTCCAAACGTGGGTTTATAACTGGTACTTTCAACAACTGAGCAGCTACCGTTGCTAAAGTAATTAACAGAGGCACCCCACAGGCATATATGCAACTAGTAAGAAACCGTTGAATGCTGAAACCGGCAACAGGAAGTAAACTTGTGAAAGCCTTATATAAAGAACTGAACAGAATATTCATCCAAGCAAATGCAGATAGGTAACAGAATTGTTCAAAAAACGCCAATGTAGGACATAACGATTTTAAAACGTTAACGGGCAATATATAGATCCACGTAATAATCGAGTAAGAAAAAAATAACATCAACATATGGCATAACAGAGCTTCATTATTTTTCCTCCGTAAAGATGGAATTAATAAGGTCATTGTCATAGTTATTATAAGAGCAACATCAGATACCAAGAAACCAATCATGTTTAGTGTAATCAGCTCAGGAAAAGATTTGCAAGTAACAAGACCTTCATTACTTATAAAGAAATCAGATATTGATATGTTGCCTATGCTGTGCCACTCGATATTACTTGTTCGAGTGTCGTTGAAGAATTTAATTTTCATTTGATCAGAAAGGGTAAATACTTCTCGCACACAGTTGTTCAACTTTGGGTTTAAAGGGTAGCACACGTGAGCACAATTATTAATAAGAAAGTAATGTTGAGGAGTGAATGTTTTGAATGGAACATTTGTTTTTAAAACTAATGTTCTATTTGTTAAAATTTTAAATTCACTTTGGTTGAACACGACCATTTTATAAGTTTCCTTAACGCCATTATCTTTTGTAACGTTTCCAGAACACTGGGCTTGACAGGAGGATAAAGTTTTGTAGACATCACCGTCTTGGCACAAAATAATCACCTCTTCAGTACTTGTATTACCTGGTTTTTTAATACTCACATACACTCCTGAATCTTGTTTATAGAGTGTTTGGTTTGGGTGTCTAAATACTGAATATAATGCGTTTGAATTCACGCCACCAAGTACTAAAATCACGCAAAATACTAAGTTTTGGCACACCATTTTAAAACTAAATTAAGTCAAAGCAGAACAAAAGTGATTCCCTTACCCCTACACACTGAAAAAGGAAACTATAACACATATAGAATGCTTGCGCTGTGCAAACCAGGTTTCCTTATTCCTCCGAGTTAGTGAATATCTCTGTGTTGAATTATAGATTTTAATTGCCCAATGAATATAACGTAACATATGGTTCAACTGAGATATTTTTCATTCTGAATGAATTGTAAAGGAATTCTCTCAAGTAAACAACAGAGGGAAATATTCATCAGAATAAATAGAATTGCTGAAGGTGAAGTACTAAACAATATATGAAATGATGCATTGTAATTCACCTTTTTTGTAATAAATTGTTCTGAAAGTCAGATAAGATTAATATTGATTACTTTAAAATAGTCCATTCTAAAAAATCTACTAGGGCACAACTTAATAGAAAAATATATTTTTTTTTCAAAATCGAAATCTTTTTACCTGTTCAACAATTAAAAAAAGATCAACACTTTTTTATGATAAACATATGTTGTCCACATCACTTGTAGATAGAATTTAAAAAAACGAAATGAAAAGGAAGTTTAATAGATGATAATAAGTTGATAATCAACCTATTTACAGTCTGGTATTTTTGAAGTACATAATAGTGCACTGATGCAATAATTTTCTACAGGAAAATATGCGCGTGATAACAATACAATAGTCGTATAGGCATTACTTTAGTAATTTTTTACATTTCCTTACATTGTTTGCCTTTTAAACTTTGGACTTAACTTTTTTCTTGTTACAGTTTTATTTGGTGTACCACTGGATGAACTGAAATAAAACACTGAAGACGCAGTTTTCCGGGTTGAAGAAGTGTGAAATGCTCTTCTCAATTGTTTGGGGTTTGGTATGTAAACAAGAAAAACGAAAACCCCTTGAAAAGAGTTGACAATGTCAATATAACGCCACACATCAGATGCCCCATCAGCTACCCAAACAATCACTTTGGCAAACCAGCATATCCCCATAATAAAAACCAATTTCACAGATAAAACGAAACTAAAAAGTAAAACTGTTTAAACATGCATTCTTAACTAGTAAGAAGTAAGGAGTTTTAAATTACTTACACTTGTTTATGGATGCTCTTGTTAACCGAAACAACTTCCTTCTTTAGTTTCTGCATGTGGCGAATAATTCTCAAAAAGTAGACCATATTAATTATCAATGCACAAGCCATTGGTGCGTAAACATACAACAGAGCACTCAATTTTTTATGTTCAGGAAACCAACAATATTGCTCCAAATGTGGATGTACCAACGATACCTTGGTGAACTGTGCTAAAACTGTGATTAATGTTATTATTAAGGGAACTCCACCAGCATACACACAACTGCAATAAAATCTTCTAAAATCAAATCCAGCAACTGGGTGTAAACTTTTAAATGATCTGTGCAAGGAATAGAACAATACGTTCATCCAAGCAAATGCTGATAAATAACAAAATTGTTGGAAAAAGGCTAATGTTGGGCACATAGTTTTTAAGATATTCAGAGGCAAGATGTATTTCAAAGTAATAAACAAATATGTAAGGAACAATGTGATCATGTGACATATTAGAGCTTCATTATGCTTCTTGCGAAAAGATGGAATTAATAGAATAATGGACAAAGTTAATACAAGTGCAATGCCAGATATAATAAATCCTATCATGTTGAGAGTTATTAACGTGGGAAAAGATTTACAGGTTACAATGTCTTCGTTTTTTGTTTTATAATAATTAGACACACTTATGTTTCCAATTCGATGCCATTCTACGTTAATTGTTCTAGTGTCATTAAAGAACGTTATTTTGAAATGCGAAGAAGGGACAAACAATTCTTGAAGACACGTGTTCAATTTTACATTCAAAGGGTAACATATGTGAGCAGAATTGTTTACAATAAAGTAATACCCTGGGTCGAATATCCGCATTGGGACGTCGACTTTGAGGATTAAAGAGCCATTTGATATTGTATAAAACTCACTTTCGTTAAAAACGACCATTTTATATCTAACTTCACTTCCAGAATTTTTGTCCAGTTTTCCAGTACACTGTGCTAGACAAGCCGATAATGATTTGTAGACCTCACCGTCTTGGCACAACACTGTCTCTTTCTTATTGAAATTGCCACAATCATTTACCGCAACAGAAATTCCTGAGGCATCCTCAATCGTAATATTAGAATATAATTCTGAGTGATGCGCTTTTGAATTAATTTCGGCTTTAACAACCGCATAAATTGATAATATGCACAAAACAGCTTTCCGAGTTATCATATTGAAGGAATACAACTGTAGTTTGCGTTTTGTGATATTTTTCAAAGTTTCTAGACGCTGATCACTTCTTTGATGTTAGTACAAAGCAAGCAAACTACAAAACAAAAATAAAATTTCCGTGTTTCTTATCGCCAACAATTTTCTATTCAAAACTGTAATTACTCAAGCTCAAGGACATTCGAGTGTTTGAGATAAGCAATGGTTTCAAGCTGCAAACTCAGCTTACGAATAACCATTTATAAATGGCAGGCTACATTAATCATCTTTAGTTTACAAATATTAAATTAATTACCTGCATTTAACATATCTGGTTTTCACAAGCGTGGAAGCGCTTATACGAAGGGATGAAAAAGTGAAAATCCCATTGCCAACGTGCGCCAATTGGAAGGCTGTATCGCCTTTCCCAGTGCAACCATGTATGATTCCTTGATACGAATGATAGCCGTAGTACTACCCTAGTGCCTTTTGCTAAAATAATACGTAAGAATTCATAACTTTATAAGAAATCAACTGAATGAGTCTTAAGTGTACCTACCCATAGACGCTAGAGTCATCTAGGATCAACATTAAGCCTTGGGAAAACATTTTAAATTTAAATTTCGATATACATACAGATAAGGGTGGTTATAACCGACAAATCAAACTATTTTATTCTTGTGTCATTAAAAGTGCTATTTACAAATAAATAAAATACTATATTTGTTGCTCTTCTGTGTCAACCGTGCTCATAGCCAGTTGAACCATCCTAATCGTTTTAGGAATTAATATAATATTTACATACTATTTCCTATTCCTGTCTGCGGCAAACAAATAAATATTATAGTATTTATTTGTTACACACATGGCGCAGTTGGTAGGATTTGTGAATAATATTTGTATATAATTATTGTTTATAACCAGCAAACGAAATGTCATCTCCATTTCTAACTCCTCGGAGTCCACAAAAAGCTTCCAGTCATATCTCGAAAATATTGAGACCGAACCCTTAAATGGCCACTCAGTGTGCGGCAACGATTGGATCAAAGGCGGCTTAGCCCTCCCATCAGTTGTTGTTGAAACTAGCACTAATGCAAGAACAGAGGTGAACCCGCAATTTTATTTGCCGTGGTCACCGATTTAACTTAGGTGACTCTCAAGCCGGTTGTGATGGCATTAAAGGGATCCTCAATGGTTGGTTCTTCGACCAGGAACCTGCTATCCCTTCTCTTCGACCTCCGTACTCAAAGCTGCAACGACCCCTCGCCAAACTCCTGCCCTCAAGCGAGGTCTGGGGAGTATGACAAATCGAGTCTCTATCATACGAATGTGATGGATGAGAGGAAGAAGGACAAGATTCCGAAGTTAAACCTTGCGAATCTGTAGAAGAAAGAGAAGAAGAGTGCGAGACTCTGTACAAAATTTAAAATGAAAAACTGAAGAAACACTTTTTCCGAAATTCCCCAAAGGTAAATCAACCTTCAAGAAAATGCTATAATTGTGGCAAGCCTGGCCATTTTTCTTCCAATTGTCCGAAAAAGGACAATAAGAAAAGTGAAAAGGATGACGTTCCTCTCTGCAGCTGTTGCCACAAGAAAGGACATAGCATGCTCAAATGTGAAAAATGGCTCGAATTCATTAAAAATTTAATGGAGTCAAAAAACGCGCAAGCTTAGGTGCTGGATGTAATCCACCCACCACTAAGGCAGACAACACTCCAATTTATTTAAAGTGGGAAATGACGGATATTCTGGCTATCTTTTTTTCTGAAGAAGATGATTATCCTTTTCAAGTTGTAAATTTGTTTTAAAAGAAAATAGGAAAATCCCTATTTACGAGTGAACGTTGGAAAATTAATGCTTAGTGGACAGTGGCGCTTCTCGCTGCGTTATTGACGAGGACATTCAATAAAACAGGCGTAAAAAAAATTGCGACTGCCTCGCCCCTCTGATCGAGTCAGAGCAGTTGGAGCAATTCATAAATTCCTCGGTATTATTAATACGGATATCGAGTAGTACGGCACTGAACTCCCTTTGAGTTATATGTTTTGCCTTCAAAATTAAATACATGTTTAATTTTGGGACATTATTTTTTGGCTGCAACAACTTTAGTTGAAGATTTTGTTGACCATAGTTTTTTTTGTAAAACAGCCAGATGTTGTATTTCCATACGCAACTTCACAGGAAATAGAAGAAGTTGAAAATTAAAGTTTTTCAACTCCTCACCGACACTAAATAACATAGAAAAAGTTAGTTTAGAGTGGAATGGAAAATTGGTTGACGGTACCTGTTGCACGCCGCAACAAAAAGATTTATTAAAGGAATTAATTAACTCTTTTAATAAAACCTTCAGCCGTCAACCAGGTTAAACGGACTTGGTGGATTTTAAAATTAAATTTATCAAGGAGCCAAGAAAATGGCCTTTCAGGATGTACAATCCTGCAAAAAAGGCCATTCTATATAGACATTAGCTGTGACCTAATAGACCCAAAACCTCCTAGTTCAAATAAAAACAAGTATTTTATATAGATAACTGTACCAAATGGGTAGGGTTGTATACCTCACCTTACAGTTTATATTCAATTACTGTTCGCGGCTCTGTACATCTTATAATTACGGTTATAAGAGTATACCCCATCACAGAATGTGTCATTCTGGAAATTACACAATTGCCAGTTGAGCAAGAAGAGCAAGAACCTTCTTCTCCCGTCACTAAGGGAAAAAGCTAACCCAAGAAACCGAAGAAAATAGGAAATTCTTCTAAAAGGGACATACAGTACTAGAGGATCTAGTTAGCAATTCTGACAATAGATGTCGCCACTTGTCTACCTGCATAAGACGAGAGCTGACAAAATTTGTACAAAAATTAGCAAATAAGTGTAACCTCAGTGACAGAAAAGTTTAGCTAAAAGAATTCATCAGATTATCAATTAACTATAATCACCTGATGTGCTTAACACCTTGTTACACAACTTGTATTTGCCTTATGATTTTACTCGATCTTAATAAAATCGTAAAGGGAAGTTAAGAATGACATGGAGAGAGTTCAACTTAATTACGGAATTGAGTTGACCCCTGTTAGTATGGGCAACCCAATAAGGTGCTTAATACTAAGCATTGATGTTGGTAACTTTTATTTTTTAAAATAACAATAGCAAGACAAGATATTCAATGCAAGAAAATTGTTTAATAGACAAAAAGAAAATAAAAACAAGAATCACCACTTGTGGTTCAATACAAGGATGTAAAATATTTGAATTTTTTATAACATTAGTAGTGTTTTGTAACTTTCTCACAGAGTATATATAGAGACTTGTCAGTCCCTTGAGAAAAAAAATGTATTCAGGTACATAGAAAATAAAAAAAAAGGTAATACAACTCGTTATTTTCTTTGGACATCTTTCAAACACTGACTAGCACTTGATGGTACTGAATTAGAGGTGGAGGAGCCAGCCGGCTCATCACTCTAGAAGGTCCCCAGACTTCCAGGGGTCATCAGGACATCTTGTGAGACTTCGAGAGGGACAGTGCGGAGTGGTGGCAACTCCAGCTCGAACTCCATGTCCGATTTTTCAGCGGCTTCTTCTAATCGAACACGGACATCATTTGCCAAAGGGATTAGAGGAGCCCATATCATTGCGATTTGTTTGGTGTAGCGATTGCTTATTTGTGAGGTTAAAGCCTCATTCCACATGATAACTTAGCACTTCAGCAGAGGTTCTTCTGCTGACTCGTAGAAAATGCTCCTGGAAATTGATGATTTTCTTGACCACGTCTGCGGTTAAGAGAATACATGTAGGGATGAGTTAATATTTTTTTTTACTCAATTAAGTATACTCACCCTCCAAAGGCATCTGGTTGGCCATTGCCAGTTGAACCTGAATAGAAAGATATGCCACCCATCTATTCTAAATTTATACTGTGACTGAGAGCAGAGTTGGCCCAGCAATCTTCCAGTGGCGAGCCACAAGTAAGATCAGCCACTTACAAATAGAAATTTACGTGGAATAACATTTTTACTAATCCAACTTTTTGATTTAAAATTAGACTTAGGTCAAAAAAAATGATTTACGTATGTGTATGTACACTATCCCAGCATCCTTAACATCTCGTCATATCTTATTCTCTAGAAAACTGTTTTCATCCGTTGATAGCTACAATGGGAATAATATTTGTTATCGAGTACACTTTGCTAGAGATGATGGAAATTCTACACATTACTTAAGGCAGTACTGTATGGGCACTAGTTATTTGTGTTTTGCATGGACATGGAGGTATTTTGTAAACTTCACTATTTTGGTAGGAATTAACAAGTTTTTTTTTTCAATTGTATTTTCAATAGAATTTTGCCATGGGATATGTAGACAGTATTAGCAAGGCTGTCCTACGCAGCATATTTATTGCATATATTGGTAATTGAATTTATATTTTTGATTATAGAAGTTGCTACCTACAATGCTTTTACCCAAGCAGTTGAGTATTAAAAATGATAAAAATTTATTTTCTACACTTGAAAACACTTAACTTTGTCTTGATATAGTGTCTCCAAAGTTCTACAATATTCTCTTTCACTGTAGTCATTTATCTATTTATCTTTTGAACTGCCACTTATTTAGTAGGAAAATTAATTATAAAATGTTGAACGAATTTAATTTATTGCTTTTTTAAAATATCTCAATATTAAAAGTACACGTCAAAAGTATGATACTAGTAGGAGGAAAATAATAATGCAAACACATTTACTATATAATAAATTAACAGGACTGACAGCAAACAAAAGGGTAATTCAGCAACAAGTTGCAACTTTATAGATGTGATCAATTTTTCACCAAAGAAAAGGCTACAACAGCAGCTATAAACAGAAACATCAATTATCTCCAACACAAGAAAAGAAAAGAGTTTATTACTCATGGTTAAAATTTCCACGTATTCAATAGAAGTTGTAATTAAAACATCTAACCTATAATTACTTTATTTACAATTGCTTTTTCTCTATTGGCTTTGTGTAACAACGAATATAAAAATGAAAAAACAAACAAAACATTACAATTCCTTGAAGCAAATAAAAGTAAGTCCATTCAAGTGGATAACCAGTCTGGCAATTGAAAAGAAGTGGAAATGTCCCATGGAAAAACACAACAACAAACTGAGTCTACAAATTGAAATAAACTGTACTTAGGAAGACTGTAACTCTGTACTTTACCCATTTTTTTTACCATTTGCATGATAGTTATGTAACGCTTCCACCACAGATATTTTCGATACTTTGGGCCTAATGCTGATAATGCATAGTAGCCATACATAACAGTATGTACTCCAGAGTTCACAAAGAAAAGAAAAGTTGGATGGCCACCTAGTTGTCAAAATTTTTAACCAAAAACAACTTTAACTTTTTAAATTGTAATTACCTGGGCTAAACCTAGTAAAAAACCAAGACAGGTTTGGCATCAATGTATGGTGATAAACGTGAAGGAAACTAACATGCATAAACTTTTTCTTAAGAACAAATAGAACCTAAAGTATATGGAATTAATACTGAAATATTGAATGCATTCTTACTTATACACTCTTAAAAGCAAAAGTCAAAGAAAATATTTGGTTTCTTTAAACTACTGCGTAAATATATACTTATACTGTCATATATATTTAAAGTAAAAAGAGACAATTTGAAAAAGTTGGTGTATCAACTATGAAACTAAATGTAAACAATAACTTTTAAGAATACACAATAAACTGACAGATAATTGAATGACTAAGCTTTAGTTAATTTAATTGGAATTTGTCCAATTTGGATTAAAGTAATGCAATGGTACATATATTGATGATAACTATGTGTATATTAATTCTAGAATAATTACTGTATCAATCCAGTCAACAAACTTGGTAAGATGGTAAAGCCAACATATTTCTGCAATCTAAAGAACCCAAAAATGTGTTAAAGTATTTTATGACAAAAAACAAGTATTTTTACCTCTAAACTCACACTATTCATACTGTTATCCAATCTTGCACAAATCCAACTGTAGGAACTCCCCCATGCTAGTGTCCACAACTTAGAAAAAGAATTGTTAATTATAATTCAATAAGTCTAAAGCACTTAAGTTAAATGTATTGTACTAGTTTACAATTCTTACTTGATAACACAAATACGAATTAATGCCGACCATTACAACATTGTAAATAACAACAATCTCTCTCAAATTGAAACTTTCTCTGTTTTTCATTAGCAAAGGACCTAATGAAGTACTAAACATAAGGTACATTCCACTAAGCAGTAAAGTCGGCCAAGGACTGGACATAGAAGTCCAATTATCAACTCTCAAATCTACAAACAGATGAATTAGTCATAATAGTCTAAAATTATTAACATACTGACCTCTCTTTGGCCAAAAATAATTAGTAATATCATTATAGGTGCTGTTTAAATCCATTTTTTTCTGTTTAATCTTCAGAGGCTTTCTGGACAACTGTGAATGACTTAAATCAAGTGAACATGTACGTTACAGTTAGAGTGGGTTGGTATTACAAATATACCACTTGTTTATCCAGATAACATCTAGTTAATTCCAGCACAAAGAAAGAACTGGTACTTTATGCAATTACAGAACTCATAAAGACGTCAAAGTTGAGCTTCAGATCCGATCGAACTAGATTCTTTAAACTGTTATCGAGTATTTTGAAAGGTTCCAAAGGTTATTATTTAGTGCGATTTAGTATATTTACATGAAACTTTAAAACTACCCTACAGCTAACAATTATTAAATTGACAAATGGCTGCCACAATGTTGAAAACTGCCAAATCACTTTTAAAAATGGAGGTGTAAATAATATCTGTGAGAAATGCATGACACTCCAAATTTTTAAAATTCGAAATATTTTAAATAGCCATCAATATCTAGCTGAATATTTTCTCCAAATATGAATACGTAACACCACTTACCGAACATTATGATGAACCGGAAATGTTTTTAACAGTCTCGCACCCAGCCAGCGCGACCCGGAGTCATTTTCCGGTCTTCAATGTTAGACAAAAATGTCATTTAATCGGTTGATAAGAGTTACGAGACTGATGCTATCGACCATAAACAATATCGACATTATTTAATGACCGTTTTATTGGAATCGATATTTCTATCTTTCGAGGTTGGTTTGGTACCGTAATATCGTATTGTAATACATCAAAATCACATCGACACTTGTCCCAATGTTATAGTCTCCGCTAGTATGTTCGGATAACTCCTCATACAAATATTCCACGTTTAAGTGATTCTGTACAGATATCCTTATCCATGTGGGGAAATGACCCATCACGACTTCATTATGAAGTGAAAGCCACACCAATTTGACAAACGCAAAGCTTTTTTCTTTTGAAGCGTGTCTGCCTTCACTCGTTGACGCACCTGGGTGGGCCAGGTGTGTCCCTCAGCGTGAACCACTCGGGCCACCAGAACCGGACACGTTCCTCCTATTGATTTATCCGTTTTCGTTTTTCTTCTAAAGGAGTTAGAAGGGTGAATTGAGAAAGCGCGTGAAACGCGTCCGAACCCGGGGGTGCCCAAACATTGGGATCTCATTTCTCAAATGCCCAACCCTGACTGAGTTGGATCGGTCGCGGCGAGTGATTTGTTGTGAGGGTTCTGTTGGTGGCACGAGAAGTTTGGTGAATAGTTTGTCTGGTGGCTAATTATTTTGCCCTCTGACCGTCACCAATCATTTGGAGTTAAAGTTCATCGAACAACTGCTGAGAAAACGCAGCTGCAGAGATATAGTTGAAAGGAACACTTCATTATTGTCCATTTTTCTTTCTGCTGATTGAGACCTACGGGTTGAAATATTGGGTGGGGTACAGACACAAGAGACATGTGCTGTGGAGAACGAATATAAACCCTGTTTCCAAAATTTTAAAGAAGACGTTCTATAAAGTAAGCTCAGGATATTTTATTGAGATTGTAATTTTTGAATCGAATTTGCCTTAATAAGGAACTATTTAAAAATTTACAAATCCACAAATTTAAATTAATATAATTAAATAAAAGTTAACGGTTTATTGATTTTTTTAAACGAAAAATGTATCAATTATCTAACCCATACATTCATGTTGAAAATCTTCTGTTGATTGCATATCAATTTTTTAACATTTAGTCAATTTTTATCGATTTTTTTTCAAACTTAAAGGTTTCTTAAATGTCAATCTCCTAGAAGGAGTTAGTTTCTGATGGCATTGACAATCTTATTATATTTTTCTAATTGCACCACCTTTTGCAACATTGACATAAACTAAACCTTGAAAAAATAAACTTAATAATAATTATAATAATAATTTATTCTAATCAATCTGGACAAATAACTTTCATTTTCGCTTATTCTTCCATCTCCAATGCAATTTTGCAAACTCTTCAGTTGTGAAGAGTTCATGATTAACATCCACACAGAAAATTCAATTTGTTTACCCTAAATATAAAGTAGAAGATGAAATCATATCAAATCTAGAAATCCCCGCATCCCGTTGGAAGTAAGTCTGGACATGTAGTGTTAGTACTGACATGTTACGCTATCAGATTGCCCCAGAATTAGGCTCGGCGGAATTCGCGGGGTTGGGTACCCAAGTATTGGGTATCCAATTTCCCCTGAAATGGGCAAGTGATTAACAAAATAATATTTAATTTTAACATGGGGACGACAGTACAATGCTCGCAAACGGAGTTATTTACTTTCGGTTTGCTAATTTGTGAATGTAACATCAAGCAGCTAATTTACTATTGATTC
>JAQGAS010001347.1:0-21002 GCA_034686365.1 Pachymerium ferrugineum | reverse complement strand
TAAATTATATTTCTTCAAACGTGTTTGACCCATTTCTTTATAAAAGAAATCAATTATGGTCGCAAATTAACTGTAATTATTTTATAATTTATTTTTTGCGTTTGATCCTTTTTTTTCGCAACCAAACAACCCTTGTCAACCCAAACAAGATGTAGTCATTTGTGAAAATAACCGTTAAATTTTTGAAGGGACAGTTTTAGTGCGGGTTATTTATCCTCAAGCCATGTGAAGAAGCGCCACCTAGGGATAAAATAACTTATTTACACGTGACGGTTTCAGATCAATTCATTTGCTAATAATTAAATTATTTCTTCTTTTTAGCCCTTAGTTTTTACGGATTGAATATCCGTCTATTTAGATCTAAATTATCAAATCTGGATAGAAACACTCTGACCACTAGTTCTAACATTCCAATATTCCTTAGTCACCACACGTTTAAATAAAATGAAAATCGATAAAAGTAATTACCAATGCAGTAATGATCCTATGCAACAGGTTTTATGGCACACGATAAATCAATTTGAGCACAAACAAGTCTCTACCTTCCGCTATCAACAACACTCGAGTGCTGTCCATAACAACCCAAGTCAACATTAGGACGCAATTTTCAAACTATCTTGCTCGAATAAGCAGCCTTTACAAATCTCGAGAATGTTCCAAAGACGGGCAAATTACATCTTGCACTTTCTATTGAGTTTTTATGGACTGAATACGGGTTCAACCAAATCCATACTGGCAACTAAAGGCCGCCTTTTCTTAACGACCGCCGCGCAAGTTATCCTTCTCACACACTACCTTTGGTCACACTTAAGAAAATTCTACAACATTCAAACTTTTAAAACTGTGGTGTGTAATACTGAATCAATAGTATTTAACTTGCCGCCTTTGATTACGGTCATTTTCTTTATGGTGAGATGGACTCAAATTGCCGATCTCATCAAAACGTTTCACGCTTTACCAACCAATCAATACATCGAATCTACATTACGCAAGTTTCTACTGTTCCATTTTTGTATACCAAGTATTTTGAAATGTATATCATGCGCCTTGCTGATTGCGGGCCATTTCACCGACAAGGAGAATAAAACAACAGTCAATTCAACATCTGATGAAATGCAACACAGTTTCTATATAAGTAAAATTGGAGATCGTGTAATTGCAATATTCGTTGAATTGGGATTTTTGGTGTATATGGCGTTATTTATTGGAGTTTCTTATTTCTTTTTTTCATATCTTTGTAAAATACTGGCGCTGAATCTTCAGCAATTGCGCCAACAACTGGAAATGACATCAACTGACAAGTCTTTGTTTGTAGATAAAATGACTGAATTGAAATCTCAGTATTTTCAAGCTAAAATCTTGGCTAATAAGTTGTCAGTATTGTTCTCACCACTGCTTTTATTGTGGTTTCTCGTCTTGTTGGTTCAGATTTGCATCTATATTCGTATGGCTGTTAATGTAAACAGTAACATTAC
Organism: Pachymerium ferrugineum; assembly: GCA_034686365.1. NCBI lineage: Eukaryota > Metazoa > Arthropoda > Chilopoda > Geophilomorpha > Geophilidae > Pachymerium > Pachymerium ferrugineum. Next base: position 19,527 of record JAQGAS010001347.1, on the reverse strand, counting down.
TATGCCAATAGAGCTTGTTATAAGTATATGGAATCTTTTAATATTGTATATGAATGCTGCAGAAATTCATCAACAGGTATAAAGTTTCATTTGTAGCAACAATTCGTGGCGATATCTAAAATTCATTTTAGGGTGAAGCTATAAGAGATTTTCACAATGTTGAAGTCAACAAAAAGTGATAAGGTTGGTACATGTATAAGATAATGGTTGTAATGCTTGGAAAATATGCCTATAAAAATAATCTTACTAGCAATTGTAAAAATCAGTAGATTTTCTTTTGTTTTGTGGCCTAAGAAACCTCTTATTACAAATTAACTGTTATGAACTTTTGACATAATACAGTATTTGCTTTGGAATTTTTCTCTCACTTTAATTTCAGCTGGATCTTCTTTTGTTCAATTTGCACCTGGTTTCATCCAGGATTGGTGTCAATGTTTCTGACTTGTTTATTATTGACAAACGCTGCATTCTAACGGTAAAAAATTTACCCTTTTCCTAAAGTTGATGTCAGATTTTTCGATATCTTATAGATTGCGGCTACAGTTGCAACATACGCAGTTGTTTTATTTCAAACAGAGTAAACAATTAGGACGAGAAGATACGGCAGATACACTGGCATTAAAACTTAATATAATATTCTGGATCTTTTCTAAAAAAATACTTTAAATGAATTTTATAAGAAAATGTTTGTATCCTTTTAGCCACCTGCCATTAAATATTCGATATTAAAATTGTCGGCACACTGAATAATAAATTGGTCAATTGAGGCAACATAATGTCATTAGTCAAAAGTCTTGCTTTCATTAAACATTAATAACACATTATAATAAATCTTGATAATAGATTGCCAAATTCATCACTGCCTAACTTAATTTCTAAACACACAAGAAAGCACGATTAATAGAGTAAACAAGTTGACACCGCCCTCATTTCAGCTAGCAACACGCCATTACAATCGATTTATATGAAAAATACACATTTGGATCATCATGGATTTCACGTGCTTAACCATCTGTTGCTATCAAATGCAAAATAGAATTTCCTACTATTTTAAATGCAAAATAGCATTTCCTACTAATTTGATAGCCCAACATCAGTTAAACGTGCAAATGGGAAATTTTTACCTGATAATTTCCCAACTATGATGGCTTGTTTGCCCGATAATTAATATTACTGATATGACTAACAGTACAAAATTTTGTGTTCCTATTTAAGACACTCATTTCTGATCGTTTTCGCATTAAATGATCAATATTTGTCAAGTTAAGAGACTTTTGAAACATTACACAAACACTCAAAAGGGCAATAAATGATCAATATTTCTCTAGTTGAAAGACTTTTAAAACATTGCAAAAACACTCAATAGGGCGTGACAAGAGTTGCACTTTGCTGACACAAGTCTTCACTTGGCGTTTTCCAGTGCTGGCGACGCAAGTAATTTTTTTATAGAGCAAACTACGCAGCGTGATCACACAACGTACTTGAATTAGCAAAATGTCCAAAAGTAAAATACGCCGTTTGATTAGGTTTCAAATAGACGAGTCATTTAGCCAAAGTGTTAAAAATCATTCGCTGTTACAAGTATTCAACGACAAATATTCACTACACGTGCGGTTAATATGGTGTTGTGCGTCAATAATTTGTCTTACAATTTATTGCTACCAAACGTACGAAAGAATTCAGCATTACCGTTCAGGACCATTCAAAGTGGACGTTGAACTTATGCAAATGAATCAAAAAAATTTCCCACCAATTCAACTGCAAAACATGGACACACATTCCTTACGACCCTACTGGAACCTAACTAAAGAATTGATGGAAGACTGTAGAAATCCAATTGCAAAATTTTTGGAAAACTCTTTGCCAATAACTGACTACAACCAACTCTGGACTGCCACAAATTTTACATCTAATTTGGATGTTATTGAAATAACTAAAGTAAGTTACAGAAATACATATAATCAATACAAGATGGCATTATTTACTTTGAATTATGGTTCATGTGTGGGGCCTTAATAATGGAAGCATGACGATGTATGGTCAAATTTGTTTTTTCATGGGCCACATTCACACAGCTAAAGGTGTGATTCTTGTCCTCTCCGAAATTCCTTTTTAGGAGTACATATACACCCCACGTGGTACACCTTTCTTTTTCCTATTGCCTATACTATGAGAAAAGGTGTATGAAACAGAATCACGTGTAACTAAAGAGTGTAGAGTAACACCTATCATACGGTAAGATGTATATGTTCATATAAAAGTGTATGAATGACCCGTGGCTCCTGACTAAAACTGTAGTGACACTCAAGTTAGTAGTAGTCTAATGTAAAAATTAAATATAAAGTGTATCAACCTATGTTACACCCTTTTTTCTATCAGTGCATAATTTAATACAAATGTGCATGACCAAATAGCCGTTATTTAACTTCAAACGATGAAACAATCATGAATGACCTGGCCCAAAAATGAACATATCCTTTTGTTGAGGTAAACCATTCACTATGGTTTTACTCACACAATGAACGTAGATGTCAAATATTGACATACCTTATAGCGATTACCTAATTCCCATCACGTATCCCATTATCGAAATACAATGTTCAGTTTGTTTGATAGATTAGTTATTGGTTTGGATTTTACTGGTTTGCTTTGCATTTTCCAGTTGCTAGTCGCGTATGGCTCTGGCAGCCACTGGCGACTTTAAGCCTGATTTTTTTTCTTTCTGTTTTATTTTTTTTTTCTCAATAGTTTGGAAATAGCGTTCAGAAAACAGACATTCAGAAAGTTCAAGTCATCGATCATACAGGACTCCCAATAAAAATTTCATACAAAAACCTGATGTATGGTTTTGCACTTATTTTGGATTCGGGTAAGACGATAAAATGTATTATCAAAACGTTTTACCCATTTGATTTTACCTTAAAGATTTGTTGATATCCGACGGTCTACAATTTAAAGTACAATTAAACGTAAATGGCCAATGTAAAGAACCTACTGCTCGAGTAAGTTGTTACACTTAGTGTTTACAAGTCAGCTATTATTACGTATAATAGGTGTCAATTATTGATAATTCCATGCTGGAACAACGAACCGAAACAATTTACACTAACAAAGAATCAGAGCTTGACTTTTTATTGGAAAAGATACGAAAAACTGCAATTTTCAATAATAACATCATGAACCAAATTTTCCTATTTACTTTCAGTACAATTCTTTGCCAACTAAAAAACCATACTGTGAAGTAAATGCTCAAAATTCTTTAAATTGCTTTGATAAATGCAAGTCAAGAAGTAGAAATACTCCCTGCAAGTAATCGTCAATAACATAAAGTTACATATTGAGAATTTAACCTTACAGATTACCATTCATGATTTATGAAAACCACCTGCCAGATTGTAGTTTCGAAAGTAACAAAACAATTGTCAAAGAGGTCCTTATAAAACATCCAAATTAATAAGAAAAGAGACTGTGACTGCAAAAAACCTTGTGAAAAATATCATTATCACTTTATATGTCGAGAGAAAGGTAAGTGCTCTCTCACCTTTTTAGCGTCAATAACTTTATCTGTTGATTTTCAAGATTTACCTACTCAAAACCTGATGCAATTAAAAATGCATCAGCAGCGTTTAGCAGTATGAAATGACTGAAAAATACGTGTTTGATGTAATAAACCACATGACTGATTTCGGTGGTAACTTAGGGTTAACTTTAGGATTATCTCTTTTATCCATGATTAATATCATTCTATTGTCTCTACGGTCATTGTACCAAAAAAAGTCGTCCAAAAAGATTGTTAATTGTAACTAGATTGGTTAAACGCCAAGTGAAGCAACTGCACTCTAAGCGTGGATTGAACTACTCATGGTCAATCACTGCTCGTAGTTCTCTTACAACCATGAGACTAACAAAAATCACCAAACTCCATTCGCCTTTTACGGACTTCAGTTCAATCAAAGGTTCAAGAAAGCTGTTAAAAGGACACCCTAATAAATATAAGTTCAATATTCCAAGTGTTTTGATATCAAATGGCTATGAACGCGACTTCTGCTGCTTATGCCATGTCATTTTCTTTGGTAAAAGAGACTTATTCAAGTTCTTGTGGTTGGGTCTCCATATATTCCGTAATTTATCATTAGAATGTTCGTGATAGTCGATGTATTTTAATTGTATTTAATTTTAACTGATTTAATGCTAGTTTTAATGGTAAAACTACCATTAAATTTTTCTTGTATTATTAAAAAATCATTATTTTTTCAAATATCTAAAAAGCATAAGTAACAATTTGTTTCCTTTGACAACAGTAATTACAAACAGAAATTAAAAGGAACCATTAAAAAACAATCACCATTAATCAAGAGAAAATCCATTTCCGTTATGTTGATGGCAACATGATCAATACAGACAAACTTGCTTAGGTCTATTAATTCGCACAACTTTAAAATGAGTCTAACCCGAAGAATGAAAATACGTGTTCGTGGCTGTATCCAAACGCAAATTTCATCACTAGAGGGACATAAACCACAAATACTTGAAGAATATGATTATCTGTATATTTGACACCAATCAATATACAGTGTCAAGAATTTTTTGTTCGTAAATACCTTTTATCTCATTTTCTGTCTTCGCATTTAAGTATCAATTTTTCTCTTAGAGTTAAAAGCCTTTTAAGGCATTGCAGAAAAAGTAAAGCAATTTTTTTTTCAATTCAATTACGAAACAACATTTTTTTCCATCAAAAGAGATAGTTGCTTGGTTGTATTAAGACGTAAAACTGAAAATGGTTCTAACCCGAAGAATGAATATACGTATGCGTAGCTGTATCCAAACACAAATTTCTACACTAGAGAAACCAAAAACACAATTACTTGAAGAGTATGATTATCTAATTGACACCAATCAACATAGAGCGTCAAGAATTTTTTGTCTGTCATTACTCGTCGTCTGTTGCATTTTGTGTATTTATCAAACAGTGGACAGAGTTTCTTATTATTTTTCCTACCCAGTGTCAGCTGAAATGAACGTCAAACAAACGAGTTCCTTTGATTTACCGGCGTTACAAGTTTGTACCGGTGAAAATGACTACATTCGTCGTCTTTTCAAAAATAATGCCGGTCAAATAGAATGTGTATTTCCACAAATTTTCATGTGGGATCATGATGGCTTTGACTACGAAAGCGCGTACAATTTTACGAGTGAATATGAAATGGCAGAAAAAATTGACGGTATAACGGTAAGAATGTCACATCATCGGTTTGATAAAATTGACATTTTCAAATATAACCTGGTCATTGTACACTTCATTTCATTTCACAGAATGTTAACAAAACTTACTCTCTACTACAACCCGGCTTATGCATAAATTTTAATCTAAATGGAAAAGAAACTCAATTGAAACTGATAATGAAGCAATTAAGTTTATGCAAGTCACCTAACTATCTCGTAAGTTATCGATATTTACCGCAACTTGTCTCAATTAACACAACATTGCAGTTAGGATTGAAGAAGAAAAAAGACCTTGAAATAACTGTCCCAATCACCGCAGGTTATAAATATGAGTTTGTCATTAATGCAAAACGAGTAAAGCACTGGTATATTGGGATGACAAAATTCTAATTCTTATTCATTATTTTAAGTATTCATTTGCCTACTCGCCAATTAAACCATGCGTTAGTAGTGAACACAACTCAGAATGTTATACCAACTGCATTAACCGAAAAATTGCTGAAACAACATCGTGCAGGTAAAAATATAAAAACTCTTAATTCAAGTGTAAATGTCAACTGATAAACTTTCATTTTTGGCCTATAACTCTAACGAATGAAGTTTTCACAACTTTTAACAGTTCACATTTACATTTCACTAAAAAAAATTTGAATACGAAATGACCTCCAATTTTAGATTGCCATATTTTGACAAAAGTATAACTCACCCTCCTTGCAATCCAAAGGAACCCAAAGTTGGTAAACAAATTTTTACCACAGCAACAAATCACGCACGTATCCCAAAAAGTGATGAAGAATGCGGCTGTACACGTTCTTGTACTATTACGAATCATCTTATTTATGTCCGTGATAAACTCGTAGCATTAGACTATAAAACTCATATTAATGTCATAGCGGATACAACCACAACTTTCGTAACTGAACATTTGAATTACCACGTGCCAAATTTATTAATTGACATTGGCGGAAATTTGGGTTTGTGTTTGGGTTTATCGATACTAACGATCATTGATATAGTCGGTACAATATACTCAAGATTTGGATTAAATAAAACAAGATTTAAGAAAAAAGCGATAGTAAAACTGGTAATGAAGGATTACACGAAACCTAAAACAAAAAAGTCAAATCATTTACAGAGGTTTGTAATTGTCATTTGCTTTACAACTTCGACTTGGTTAATCAGTAATTGTGTTATACGTTTCTTTCAATATTCTGTGCGTAACATAATTGAATTGGAGTTCATTGAGAAATTGACTTTTCCATCACTAACGATTTGTTTACAACCCGATCAAATTTCCGAAATGAAAATCAAATTTGCTGACAAGAGAAACATAAGCAATTGGTGCAACGTTCAATTGACTGATTTGTGGATGGACGAACCTGATTTCACTCTAAGTTATCTCTGGAAACAATCTGAACCTCCTATTGACAACTCTTTGATTCGAAATCTTGAAGTAATTATTGATTATCAATAGCGTTTGTATGGTTTATAATGTATAATTATTTCTTAGGAAAGAATTAATTCCACCTTTGTGAAAAAAACACAAAAATTAGTAGCAACACATTTAGGAAATTGTTTCTTATTTCACTTTGGTAAGGTTACTCAACTTCCAAATTCTCTTATAATTAAAAATTAAAAATTTCAGTTGAAGAACAATTCAAAGGAGTTTACACAATATTTATGGCCAGATTTCGAACAATTGAAGAAATGAAAGTCGCACAATGTTCAAGTTATCTACCCACAGTCAGCCAATAATAAAATGTGTGACCTAAATATAAAATAATTTTAATAAAAAATAATCAATTACAGATATTTATAAGCGACATAAAGACAACCGAATGGACTCATTACGATATCATTAATGCAATTAACTTTCTTCTGCACGCAAGAACAGTCACACAAATTATATATCGAGTGGTAAATTATAATCAAAACCTCAAAAACGAATTGCTGGTAATGTCATGTTCCTGTTTTTTTACAGACACACAAAATCAATGTAATAGTTAGACCCTGCACAAACATTTATGAATTCAACAAATGTCGCCACCAATGTTTTGTAGATCAAATGAAAAGCAAAAAACCCTGCTCGTAAGTAATATACCTAACAAAATTCAGAATATCTCGTAACAAAATCTTCCTTTTTAGATTACCATTCCTTGAAAAGTCAATTGAAAATCTTTTGCCTTGTCATTCTCTCGCCACAATTGAAAAAAGTTATAGAGATTATATCGCAATTACGAGTGATTTGTCCAGTTCGTGTAAATGTGTTCGCCCGTGTCAACAAATTATAATTGATATTCTCCCTGTGGCGTACTTGCCTACGAGTAAAGGACCTTTCGTATTTTCAACACGCGTATTCGTTAATATCGTTGAACATATAAGGGAAGTAAGAGATTACACGATAGTAGCTTTTTTCTGCGACATAGGCAATTATTTCGGGATTACAATAGGTCTATCCTTATTGTCACTCATGAGTTCAATTCGTCAATTCGTTTTATTTTGCGAGAAAACTTATAAACAATCTACAAAATAACTAAAGATATATTAATCTGATTATTATAAAAGATTATGTGCCCATTATGATACAGGCAAATACTTAACCTTCTGTATAATTAAGAAGTAAAAACCTGTCATTGCATTCCCATTCAATAAGTTAAACAATCATCCACCTGATCTTTTTTGATCGTATTGTTTCGCATTAATTGATCAATATTTGTCAAGTTAAGAGACTTTTGAAACATTGCACAAACACTCAACAGGGCATTAAATGATCAATATTTCTCTAGTTGAAAGTCTTTTAAAACATAGCAAAAACACTCAACAGGGCGTGACAAGAGTTGCACTTTGCTGACACAAGTCTTCACTTGGCATTTTCCAGTGCTGGCGACGCAAGTAATTTTTTTATAGAGCAAACTACGCAGCTTGATCACGCAACGTACTTGAATTAGCAAAATGTTCAAAAGTAAAATACGCCGTTTGATTAGGCTTCAAATAGACGAGTCATTTAGCCAAAGTGTTAAAAATCATTCGCTGTTACAAGCATTCAACGACAAATATTCCTTACAAGTTCGATTAATATGGTGTTGTGCATCAATAATTTGTCTTACAATTTGTAGCTACCAAACGTACGAAAGGATTCAGCATTACCGTTCAGGACCATTCAAAGTGGACGTTGAACTTATGCAAATGAATCAAAAAAATTTCCCACCAATTCAACTGCAAAACATGGACACACATTCCTTACGACCCTACTGGAACCTAACTAAAGAATTGATGGAAGACTGTAGAAATCCAATTGCAAAATTTTTGGAAAACTCTTTGCCAATAACTGACTACAACCAACTCTGGACTGCCACAAATTTTACTTCTAATTTGGATGTTATTGAAATCACTAAAGTAAGTTACATAAATACCTATAATCAATACGAGATGGCATTGTTTACTTTGAATTTTGGTTCATGTGTGGCGTCTAAATAATGGAGGCCTATGATATTTTGACAAATTTGTTTGTTCATGGGCCACACTCATAGAGCTAAAGGTGTGGTTCTTGTCCTCTCCGTGCCACATTTTCAGGTGTACATGTACACCCCATGTGGTATACGATTCCTTTTCCTACTGCCTGTACTACGAAAAAAGGTGTATAAAACTGTGTACAATAACCCCATTCATACGGCAAGGTGTATATCTTCATCTAAAAATTGTACCAACCTATACTACACCCTTTTTTCCATCAGTGCATAATTTAATAGAAATGTACATACAGTCGTTATTTAACTTTAAACTATCAATAAAAAAAAACAATCATAAATGACCCGGCCCAAGATTGAAGATATCCTTTTGATGAGGTACACCATTCACTATGGTTTTTCTCACACAAGGAACGTAGATGTCAAATATTAAAAAACCTTATAGGATTATATAATTCTCATCACATATCACATTATCGCCAATAGAATGTTTAGCTTGTTTTATAGCTTTTTAGTTATTAGTTTTAATAGTTTTTGTTCACGTTTGGATTTTACTGGCTTGCTTTGCATTTTTGAGTTGCTCGTCTCATATGGAACTGCCAGCCACAAGCGACTTTAAGCCTGATTTCTTTCTTTCTTTCTGTTTTTTTTTCTCAATAGTTTGGAAAAGGCATTCAGAAAATAAACATACAGAAAGGTCAAGTCATCAATCATACAGGACCACCGATAAAAATTTCACATAAAAACCTGATGTATGGTTTTGCACTTATTTTAGATTCGGGTAAGATGATAACTTAAAACGTATTATCAATAAGTCTTACCCATTTTATTTTACCTTAAAGATTTGTTGATGTCCGACGGTCTACAATTTAAAGTACAATTACACGTAAATGGCCAATGCAAAGAACCTACTGCTCGAGTAAGTTGTTACACTTAGTGTTTACAAATCATCTATTATTACGTATAATAGGTGTCAATTATTGATAATTCCATGCTGGAACAACGAACCGAAACAATATACACTAACAAAGAATCAGAGCTTGACTTTTTATTGGAAAAGGTACGAAAAACTGCAATTTTCAATAATAAATTATCAACTAAATTTTCCTATTTACTTTCAGTACAATTCTTTGCCAACTAAAAAACCATACTGTGAGGTAAATGCTCAAAACTCTTTAAATTGTTTTGAAAAATGCAAGTCAAGAAGTAAAAATACTCTCTGCAAGTAAATCAATAACTAAAATCGTCAATAACATAAAGTTACATATTGGGAATTTAACCTTACAGATTACCATTCATGATTTATGAAAACCACCTGCCAGATTGTAGTTTCGAAAGTAACAAAACAATTGTCAAAGAGGTCCTTACAAACATCCAAATTAATAAGAAAAAAGACTGTGACTGCAAAAAACCTTGTGAAAAATACCATTACCACTTTATATGTCGAGAAAAAGGTCAGTGCTCTCACCTTTTTAGCGTAAATAACTTTATCTGTTGATTTTCAAGATTTACCTAATCAAAACCTGATGCTATTAAAAATGCATGCGTTTAGCAATACATACGAAATGATGACTGAAAAATACGTGTATGATGTAATAAACCTCATGACTGATTTCGGTGGTAACTTAGGATTAACATTAGGACTATCACTTTTATCCATGATTGATATCATTTTATTGCCTCTACGGTCATTGTATGCAAGTACCAAAAAGGGTCGTCCAAAAAGACTGTTAATTGTAACTAGATTGGTTAAACGTCAAGTGAAGCAACTTAACTCTAAGCGTGGATTATACTACTCATGGTCTTACTTTTTCATTTTAACAACAGGCATCATTTTATCTTTGTATGTAATAGTGATGCGAGTTGAATATTTTTTGTCGGAACCTACTAAACTGATAATCACGATTGAAGAAAGTGAAGTATTCAATCTGCCCAATGTCATTGTGTGTGGTCAAAGTCGAGAAATTATTGACTTGAAAACTAAATTTGCTAAACAGAACGGGAGAAATTTGTGTGAAATTCATTTATTGGAGTTGTTAAATCAAAATCTAACTGCGGCTGACTTGTGGGAAAATTCAAAACTTGAAGCGAATGAAGCTGCAATGCTAGCAATTCAACAAGTAATTAGTCACTAAAATTACAAATATTGGAGATGAATGATGGGAAAGAGAGCTTACGTTTTTTGCAATTTATTTAGCTAACAAAGTTGTGTGTCTAAATTTCGAGTTTCAGCGATTTACCAAACCCAGGCATGACGTATGAGACAACTTATAACTGTCGTCTCATATACGTTATGCTGCCTATGTTTGGGAAATTTCTAAAACTTGAAATTTATCCACGTATTTCTAAGCTTTTTTTGCATGGGGTTGCAATGGAAGAAAAGGTAGAACTTTTTCCTGACTTTTATCTCCAATATTTGTACCCCTTTAAGCACTTCCTAAACGATTACTATTAACATCTGCAGTTTTACAATATGGAACCAAACATAAGTTTTAAACACACCTGCATGCATTCTGGATTCTGCATCGAATTTAAGTTCCGTAAGCTAAAGAATGAAAAATGGTATTCAAATTTTAAAATTAACTCTTTCAGAGGAATACAAATACTCTGATTCAGCAAACAGAATATTTGTGTCTGTAGATAACGCTGACAACACGTGTACGGATAACTTACTAGAGGTAGTAAAAAAAAAAACACTTTATTACGTTTTAATAAAATTAAAATGCAATAAACCTACACTATAGGTTTACTTAAGAAAAGAAGGGGAATCACTCTCCTCCATTATCAAAACAAACCTCAACGTAATGGAAATTGGACATTCAAATCTCAATTTCAAATTCTTCAAGGTACAAAACTGAACATTATGTTTCAGTATGAATAAATGAATTTTTTAATTGGCAGAAACATTTACTCAATTTGAGAACTAGGCCTTGTGTTGACAATAAAGTGCATTTACATTGCAAAAATGAATGCAACAAGAAAAGTGTAAAGGAACTAATTAATTGCAAGTAAGTTGTGCAAATACTCTTTTTCAAAGAAATCGAACAAATTTGTACTCATATTTTTAAGTTTGCCATTCATGGAAATGGAGAATAAAAAAATGTGTCAAAGTCCTATAGAAGCAAAAAAAAGTTGGAATCAATTCGTGAATACATCCTTAGTTAGAAATATTGAAAAAGAATGTGGTTGTCATCCGTCCTGCGAAGCCGTTTATTTCACTTATGAAATGGGCACGGCCAGTTCTGAATTAGGATTTGGAATTGTTAGTGTCGAAGTTAGTGACAATTTAGTTCGGCAATTTCGACAAGAATTAAGATACCAAAGTGTAGCTTTAATTTGTGATGTAGGAAATATTATTGGATTGACTACCGGTCTTTCTTTAATCCAGTTTCCTCATTTGCTCTTGACAATCTCTTTTTATTTAGCTAGACTTCATGTAACGTACGTTAAAAACTTCCCAATCTAATGCAATTCCAGGTTTCAATCGTTGCACTCATATTTACGATTAATTAACTGTAATCGTTAAAAAATACACTTGCAATAACTACTCTGGTAATAAACAAAGATGAAAAGATCGAACTTGGAATGATCTACAACTACACCCACGTAAGAAAAATGTCCCCCATCTGTAAACATGGCTTGAAATATTTTAAAAGGTGAGAATGTCGCTTATTATCTATTGGTTTTGAATGGTTTGATATTTTTCTTTGTCCAACAATGACAATTTGGGTAATATCGATAGTGAGGAAAACTACAAAACTACAAAAACATTTTTCAATTCACACAATTGCATTTTCAATCCATAAAAACAAATGACGTTCGGCAGACAGTAGTAAAACTACAAAAAGCATTAAGTTGGATAGAATGGAGGGGCAACTTCAATGCTGACCTTTGGCTGAGGTGGAAAACGGCAATTTTTGAATAAGATTGATTGGTAGCCCTCTTACAGCAAAGCACAAGGAAGCAATAACTAGCTGAGAGACTTGAGTCCACTAAAAAAAATACTGTCCCTAACAAAATTTGTGCTTGTTCACACTGTTTAAATGATGGAAGGCATTTACCAACGGTGAGTGAACAAGTCATAAAAACGTGTGTCAAATATGTTCAAAGCCGTTAAAGCTTGCTTCAAGACGCGCAATTGCCTAGTAATGCAACCCCATTCTATTCCATAATGCTTTGCAAGCAGAAACACGCCTCAGCCCAAGGTTGCGCCTTCATCTTAATGGGGCGATGTCGCTTCGCGCCAGTTCTAGTAATGGCCGCAGTATCCTAATAATGGTGACGCATCGGTACTGCCAGATGGAACCGGAAATGAATTCCATCCGGTAGTACCGACGCGCCACCATTATTTGAACTGCCACTATTAGAACTGCCGAAGCGACATTGCCCCATTCAAACTAAATGATTTGACTATCTTTAATACTGAAAATAAAAATGTTAAGATCCATAGAAAGATGACCCCAATTAAAAAAAAAGAGTTTAAAAAATGCCTATAACAGATGTTTTATTGAAAGACTTTAAAGAAAAAATCTTTGCAAGTTACTACCTTTCATTTAATCAATGGTTAACTTTGTATTTTGTTCTTCATACTCAACAGTAAAACAGAGTATTGAAGATTACACACTCATTGCAAATAATCTTACTACTGTAATACGTGTCATTGTATTCGTCCCTGCACCCAAAACGTATTTATCACTAATGTTTTACTAGGTAATGGTCGTAGTCATTATAACAACATTTTTGGATTGTCTATGTCGAGCAATATTATAGAAAATAAATATTATAGAAGTAGAAGATTACTCAGTCATTGCACTCTTTTGCGATATTGGCAATAGTTTTACTCTTGCACTCGGTTTGTCTTTATTGCAGATGATGCGACAAACTCGTTTATTTTTTTCATACTTGCATCAAAAACTTATCGCATACAAAATTGGCAGACTTAATATAGTACAAATAAATTTTAAACCCATCAAAAAGAGACACGAAACTCAAATTATTCCTTAAGTATTTGTAAGCATTAGTAATTGCTACTTATTGTATCCATAATCAAACGAGTAATGAGTGATTAAATTGTAAGATTGTTCGTCAGTTCAAGCTATCCCTATTGCTTTTGTACACATTCTGTGTAAAACTTATTGTTCTCTTTAACAGCTGAAAAATTAGTAATTTCTCAACTAATTTGGAAACATCTGGAAAATGTCTGAATTCTATTTACTGAATTTATAAAGAATGCTGATTGCAATTAATAAAATTACAAAATGAGATTTCAGCCTACTTTGAAGGCAACTGCACTAATTATTAAAAATTGAAATTGAAATTTTTCTGCAATATTTTTTTTTCAATGCACCAGAAATCATGAAAAACAAATGTTTTGTACTCAAACTAATGAAAATGTAATAATGTTTTAAAAACTGCACTTAAATAACTAAAATTAACTAATATTATTTGAATATAAAAATTCGTGTTCTTACCTTTTGTGGAGTAAACGTCGTGTAGCACACCCACGGTCAAAATCCTGGATTTTCCACAAAGTCTGCCCCTCCTCCACGTCTTGTAGTGCATGCGCAACAAATAATGCAACTCTTTCGAGCCCATAGCCGAATTGGGCGAGCAGGTGAACGATCGGATCACTTTCTCCATCGTATGCTTCAACGTGTTGGGTTCTTCCAGCACATGTCGTATGAGCAGAGTGGCGAGCGTTGTGAAACCTGGGAATGCCAACGCCTGGGTCAGGTTCAACTTGGCAAACACAACCGCGTTAGAAGGCCGTCTGGTCACGCGCAGATATAGACGCAAAACCGCATGCAACGTTTCAGCCTCTACGGGGATGCCCATCTAACCAACCGAAGAACGTACGATACACGTGGCTTGTTCTTCACTTAACCCTTTGACCATCTTTAAATCATCACTTTTCACATTGGCGTAATGATAACATCGTCAGTGTCCATCGTCGTAGCAGCCCCAGCGCATTCTTCTTTCTTCTTCTTCTCTTTCTTAACCTAATCTTTCTTTTCGTCGCAAGATAGTAACGCGAGCATGATTGGCCGACGGTTGCCGGTTTCTTCGTTGATTTGTACCAGTGGGCCGAACTGAACTGTGTGTCGACGCCGAACAACCGTGAAGCGGACACTGTTCGCCGCAGTTGTATGCATCATCGATTGTCTTGTTGTTACCGGCGCTGTAACTGCATCATCGATTGTCTTGTTGTTACCGGCGCTTTAACTGCACCATCGTCCGGTGCGGTCGTCAAACCATTTCCAAATGTGCGAAACTACCTGTTAATGAGACACAAAAATAAGTTTTAATCTATGGATGACAAAAAACATAAAAAAAATTTACGGGGATTGATAAGACGAAACGGAAAAATAAAAATCAAAGAACCAAAGTCCTAAAGAGGTAGAAAACAAATTACTTGTGAACGTACAGCTCTCACGGCAGCTTTACGTTTCGATGCAATCTCCATTTTTTCGTACAAATCGATGAGGAGCAACAAAGGTGCGAGCAATTTGGGTGTCATCACATCACGTGCCTAGCTCAGACACTGATTAGCCGAATCCAATAATCGAACTAATAATTCCAAAATGCCCGTATCTTCAACCATTTCGGCACAAGCCATTTTCATTTCCTAAAATAGAAAAAAATATAGAAATTTAACATAAAATCGTGTCTTAAAATACCATACTTTAAAAAAAAGAGGGGGAAGGGTATGAATAGGCACCTTAAACAGTAACGTAAATAAATGAATCCTAACGACAGTTTTAGTAGCTTCGGGCATTGTACTCAATTGATTAACCCATTCTTGAACCGACATTGTCATAGGCGCTGCAGCTTTCATCAATTCGGCACCATTGTCTCTGATATTTGTTGAATTACGTTACGTTACGTTTCTGCTCTCGGTGTTGGAAGGCGTGAACCAACTAACGAAAAAAAATTAATTGAGACTTTTGACTTGTTCTTTAGTTTACTTTAAATATACTTGTTTGTAAAGCTGCCAACTCGTTTGTGGTACAGCAGGATCTTCGCGATTATGCAGACGATTAATCTCTAGAATGTATCTGGAATGAATCTTAGAACCATTTTTCATGAAGCGTCTCGGGAGGCTGACTCGTAAATCTGAAGTTGCTCCAAAACAAATAAAGTCTAAACAAAATAAAAATAATGTAAAATTACTGTAAAAATAAAACTATTTTTACCTACAAAATGGTTGTGTGTTTCTTTAAAATAACTCGTTTCTCATTGTTGGTTAGGGCAGAATTACTCGCCACTTTCTTCACTTGACTGTCCAAAGTTAAATTTTTTTTTAAATAAATGATAAATTTATTGGACGAATTTTGATTAAACCTATTAAAGTCAGCGTGATGTTGGTTTAAAGGTCCCAGCCACAATTCATCCCATGAAAGTGTGATTCGACTTAATTCGTGAATCATTGCTTTTACTTCTGAAATAGTTCTCGGGTCTTGTTTGGACAAGCTGCAAAACAGTTGCGCATCAATGTTTCTTTTTGTTCGTCCTCTTCACTGGGCGACACCACTGGTGTTGCTTCACCATCAGGGGAATAATCTTCAATGTGGTCTTCCAAAGATAAATACTGACCCAAAAATCCTGCAGAAAAAATACAATGCATTAAAATAATAAAATTACATTTTTTTTTACGAAACGCTACCAATTCCATTTTAATTTCCCTATGAGTTGCAGTGGAGCCGACTGCGGCTGGAAAGACGATTAAATGAGGCGCACATGGGCAACAGGGCAAAACAAATCGGGAATACTCTGACGGACGTAAGATTCGGGATGATTAAGACGAGCAAATAATTTGGGATAATGCCTAAGCAATACAAGATTTTATTAAAACAAGTTTCTAACCTTTTAAAAATAAAAACTATCTTTCCAGGGCGCTGTGAGCTAAACCTTCTTCTAACACTTGACGTAATTTTAACTACTAGTCTCAATAAACGGATCGTGGCAATAATATTCCCATCTTCACATTGCTCGGTTGTGTTGCGCTATAAATTAATGAGTTACAAACTTGAAAAAAATTAAATAAATTTCGTCCTCACCTCACAAGTAAATAAAACGAGTAAATTCGATCAACGACGCCTCTCCAAACAGCTGGCGACGAGTTGTTTCCACGCCGTCGCAATACGAATCCTGAAACAATTTGTCATGATTAAAAAAAATTATTTACTTTTATTTTAATTTTTACCATAAATTAAAATACTGAGACGGAATATGTTCGTGAAATAATCTGCGTAACGAACTCGATTTCATTCTCAGGAGTATCTTTTGGCAAAAGATAAAACAATCGATTCCATTCTTCCGGTAACAAATCAACATTCTTTTCACTAGCTACATCAACAGCTTTTCATCCCCATTTGTACAACCACGAGGCCAGATAAGACCATGATTTGGCTAGTGACGGCCTCTGTTGTGTACTTAAATGAAGCAATCGACCAAACGCTCCTTCTCGTTCTGGGACTTGCGACGTCGGAACATTGGATGAACCGTTGTTGTGCCCATTCGACGTATGTCCTTCATCGTCAGAGTCGCCGTCCACAGTATCAGCTTCGGCTAAATATTTCAAACTGAATAACCTACTTAATTTGTTTGATTCATCTTGACTCGCTACGAGGGAAATGAATTGTCTAACTCCGTCGTTGTAGAGTGACCTGTCTGTTTCCATCCATTTGACTAATGTCAATAAAGACCTATAAAAATAGTCAATGTTGAGGAAACATTCAGATTACGTAACATGTAAAACAAAGATTCAGACCTTGCGCTTAAATTTTTGACTGTGTCGTTAGAGATTACAGTTATATCGTTTGATTCGACCGTTTTGCGTTTGCTTTATCACTTCGAACATTAAATTATTTTTTGTGTCTAATGAATTTTGAATGGTCCGCCAATCCAGGTCTACGTTACGCTTCATGTGTTGCACCAATAATTTTTGAGATAGCTTTAAGTTCCGATGTTTACGCGCCAAACGTGAAATTGTTAATTGCACATTGTTCAAAACATCTAAAAATAATAAAAAAAAATTTATGTCTTTAAGTAAAATTAAAAACTGCGAATCTTGAAATAACCTGAATGAGATTCGTTTTCATTATTATTACTGTTGATTAGTTCTATTATACTTGGACCATGGAATTGCTAGGTTCCACGTGCCGCAATTAGAGCTGATTAGAGCCAGCTCCAAATTAGCACTCAAAGGCAACGTACAATTCTATAAAAAATGAATTAAAGTTGACACAAATTTCAGTGAATTTGCTTTTTCTTAACAACTTTTTCAACTGGTCGTCAATATTGGCATGACGACGCTCGAATAAATCCAAGATCTCGTCTACTTCTGTTTCCGTTTGTCTATCGTCGGTCGTGTCTAGGACTTCAATACCCACAGTCACGTCCAAACCTAACGAAAGAAAAAACGCTGAAAATTAAATGGCAACAATTTAGTATTCCGTTAAACAAGGATCAAAATGGAATTTGTCCCCGGGATTAAATATTTGTTGTTTTACGAACAAAACAACATTTGTATATACCCAGAAATTTATTTTAGCACTGGCTTTTATCCCAAAGAGGATCACAAATTAAACACCATTAGGAGAACAACAGTGCCAAATTAAAATATCGGAGAGAGAGAAAAGAAAAGTTTAATACCGTCGGTAACATCTTCTACAGTGACATCTTCGTTGGCATTTGTAGCTTCAGATGTGGTCGTCCGGTGGGTACAGTGGGCATATCATCTTCCATGAGATCTTCGTCTCTACTGCTTGTTTGTTTTGGTTTGCTATTTGCTTTGGCACCGATAACGGGTGTTGGCTGATTCACAATTCGTGACAGCGTCTCAAGTGGTTTCAGCGCCGAGTTCATCGTCGTAGCCAGGCTCGGATTAGACAGATCCAAACTGTGCGGGATTCTCGCCAGATCAGTTATCAGACCTCTTCGTAATAGAACTCGTACCACGTTGTTCATGCTTAAAAAAAATAATTTGTAGAAAAAAAGTTTCAATATTCAAATCTCCTTTTTACTTGGTCTGTTGTTGTTTGAACGAAGGTGTGCCCAACGGTTAGTTCTGCGGAGCCTCTAACGAAGGGCACGATTCTATCATGACGTTGATGAGCACCGTGAGTGACTGCACTCGCACGTGCTAATCGTTGCTCTCTCAGAGCCCCTTTCACCTCATTGACTAAAGTAGTTTGTACTTCGGGACTGTGATTGCACGACGACAAAGCCGCGATTAACATTTGAGCCAATGCTGGCGTGTCCTTGTCAGAACTGGTTTGACACTGTGGAACCAATTCATCCAAGATAAACGCCAATGCAGTACAATCCTACAAAAATAAATAAATAATTGATATTTGCATCACTAATTCCCTCAACTAGTCCTTCCTTACTTCTGTAATTAATTCACTCTGTCCAGCTTGGAAATTATATTCCGTCACCAATACGACCGAACTAATTCAGCCAGAAGACGACAAATGGAGGATTTCGGCAATAACGGTCTCAATTTCTTTGCCGCTTCTTCGGCTCGCAGATCCTTCTGCAATGTCTCCTTACTGGCTTTAGCACCGGCATCCACTCCGTCAGTGCCAGTGTCCATCGCATTCGCTTGCGTCTCGTCCTCGTCTCCCTGGAGAAGGGCGCTCGTGCTGCTGTTGCGAACGAGTTCCTGTCTTCCACTAAAAATACTTTGTATACCGCAACCTCCCGCCACAGCTTCAGTCGTTGCATTATCCGCCGAGCCTAAACCCGTATTGGGCGAAGGCGAAGATGAAGCTGCACAATAAAAATAAGAAACCAATTAGTATCGACTGACATTCAAATGAATCGACAGTACATT